>JAHMML010000026.1:1870542-2034244 GCA_020341155.1 Eciton burchellii | reverse complement strand
CTCTCTCTCTCTCTCTCTCTCTCTCTCTCTCTCTCTCTCTCTCTCTCTCTCTCTTTCCTTCTCTCTTCACATAAAACTTTGAGTATGTAAGCGCTGGGACAAATTTATAATCATAATGAAGCACTGATAATTTTCAAAAGCATAGAATGAGATCTGATCTGAATTCGAGTATAGTAAATTGCAAAGATATGTGTAATCGCTTTTGCATAAAAATTCTCGTTTCATAATAATTTTCTGATAGTATCTTTACAATACTTTACGATCTCTTTGAACATGAAGGTTTACAAAGTCGGCAAGAAGATAATAGCATAGCTTGAAGCTGTTCATTTTAAAGACATGGTTGCAAGATAATTTTTCTTCCCTCTCTCTTTCTTTCCTTCTCTCTTCATATGAAGTTATGAATATTTAAACGCGAGGACGAACGCTTTATTCTTTCATAAAGTTAACATAGTCACAATTAATGCGACGCGTGGGAGAAACGGCTGATCGAGAGATCCTCCTCTCGTCGTGGGCGAATGTAGTGATGATACGTGCGCGATCAAGATTCTCTCGAAAACATATAAATATTTTCATGGTCGGTATCCATTTAAGTAATTCCAAGAGGCGCAATTAAATCTTTTCCGCATTGAAATCTTTTGTTACAAACTCTCCCTGTTACGCGTTTCGAGTTTCATCCTGCAAAAGCGCGCTTATGTCCGATCGATTGTATAACGGAGGATTCGAGGAAGTCGATGAGACAATCGCGAATTGCGATATTGTACTCCCGATACAATTAATAGTCACTCTGTTGCCGTTCTCCGTCTCGTACAAAATAGGACGTTTCCTGTTTCCTTTGCGTAACGCGTACCAACACACATGTGCAAACACATACACGAGCAAGAGTGTCACGTTCCACAGCACGCTGAAAAATCTCTCCTGCGCGCTTGGCCCAATCTTCTTTCCTTTTTTATAATTTACACCACCGGCGTGTGTTTCGTAAGAGACGTCTTCGAAACGCGCCTCAAGTGTGTCAACGGCGGCGCCCCTCGCCACCGTTTTCTCAGAGAGAGGTAATTTTCCTCATCGAGCAAACAGTCCGACACGTGGGTCGACGAAATCTAATGCAACGATGCCACGCGGCCAACGAGAGAGATATCCCGACGTTCCGTTACTCGATCTTATTCGATTTCCGTGTGTCTCCTTCTAGAACGATTTTAGAGGAAAGCGTGCCAAAAACCTGCACGCGTCTCGCCTGAATACAGGGTATGCAGATAACGGGGGTTCCCCTCCAAGAAGGAAAGTCGGCGGGCATTGCAGCGTAGGTTCCCTCCCCGTGTAGGTATAATTAAATACCTGCCTGCGTGACCCACCGATAAGCCTGCGTTTTACGATATATACCTTCTTTCTCTCCCTCCCTCCTCCCCGTATGCGCATTGCTAACCTCACGCGCCTCCTTCTCCCCTCCCAATGCCCTCTCTGCTGACCTCCTTGACCGGCGACTCCATTCTTGCGTCAACGCGCGACAAATCACGCGTCGCTTCTCCTCAAAGAGCACTAGTTCATTCGCGGCACGAATACACGCGTAGAAACAAACGCGTCAGGATTCATTTAATCCCCCCTCCCTCCCTGCCCCGGAAGATCCTTTTTTCTCGCCACGTCGGATCTCGTCGCAATTGCGAAGCAATCGTCGCGCGTTAAGCGATCTGGATCGCGATGGATTCCCGCCGAATGGATGCTGAGTTTGTGGAGATTCAGCGCGCGGGAATTGAAGCGGAGAGTCGTAATAGAATTCTGGATATCACACGCGCGCTGTGTAAGATCCCGCTCGAGGAGGGAGGATTCTCTCAGAGGAGAGAAGAGAAGGAAAAGCAAAAAATGTCGGTCGTGAGAAGAAACACCTCATGGTCGTCGACGCTCCATGGCACGGATTCTTGCAGTTTTGCAGGGACGTTGCATCAGCGCGGCCGCGTAAAACGTCATCTGCAACGCGCGCGCGCGCGCGGGTGTCTCGAGTTGCAAGGATAATGAAGACATCGCGATCGCGAAGCCTCGATATGTAGAAACGCGGGCGGAGATAGGAATCACCGCGCCTCGGCCTTACCCTTAATCGAATCTAGTCCTGATTTCTCGAGTGTCCTCGAGAATAGTCACGTGGGACTCGAATGACACCACGCTGAAAATCCGCAAAGAGAATTCGAAAAGAGCGAATTGCTGATTGGTCCCTTCCGTTGCCTCGATATTTTCGATTCGTTCGTCCACATGGACCCTTCGAATCACCATCGAATCATAGCGAAAACGCTGTCCCTTTGCGAAGAGCGAACTGAGTTCGCCGCTAAGGTCCATCCGGGATGCAGAGAGCAGCTCAGCCGGTTCATGAGACTCAGCGTTATTTCAGAATCGCGACGGCAGCGGCGGCGATAGCCGACTAACATTATTTCGAAGGGATTTAAACGGCTTGCGCGCGCGCGCACGCGCGCAGGAACCGGTTCCTTCCATGCGCGGCGCATGATACCAAGTAATGGAATTCCTTTAAGTACCGTTCAGAATCGCATGAGGGACCCAAGGTCACCGAGAGTACACGCGCCGACCCTTGTTCGCCAGTTGCGAGCGGCGATGACGCGGTGCCGAAAGAAATTTCGGCATCGAAGCGCGTCTCGCCGATAGTATCGCTCGGGATACTCGAGTGAAAACTCGTAACGCGCTTGTGAATCCGACCCTATTCGCTCGGAAAAGAGAGAGAGAGGGGGGGGGAGATCGTGATATCATTCAGCTCTCTGTTTCTGGCGAGTTTCTTTCCGCCAAATGAAGCGAGCGATCTTCGCGTTATCGCGATAAATATCTTCGTATACTCACGTTTCTGCGATGGTTATTACATCGTATTCCTCTCTTTGCTTTAGAACACGCAGAAATCCATCGGCTCCAATGACACGGCGCACAGCGATAGCAGCACCGTGGCGCAGACGACGATCGTGGCCAGCAACAGCAGCGGTGGCAGCAACGAGACCGGCATGCGGGAAAACGGCAACGGCGACCTGAATCACGTACACGGCACCGGCAACGGCAGCGTGGATGGCAGCAGCGCCAACAACAATGAGCAACCGCGGTCTCAGGGCCTGAACCTGAAAATGAGCGCGAAGGAGCTGCGCGCCCAGCTAGCGGCGCGTAAGAAGTACGACCCGAAGAAGGAGTCGATTGGCTTCAAGGACAAATTCGACATCGTGCAAAAACTGTAGGCTTACTTCTCGCAGCCAAGCAGCCAGTAATCCATTCCTTTATTCCTCTTGGAGCCAACTTTCGTCGCTGATCATCTAAGCGCGACGTGACGGTCAACTCTGTGTACCAAGCGATGTAACGCATTTTGTTATCGAGCGATCAAATTGTTGTAATAAGCATGTCGATACGCGCTGTGGAGATTGGATTGTCGATGCGGATGATGCTTCGATGTAAGATTACGATGAGCCGTGTTGCAGCGCGCGTGGAATATCGCGGGGAGTATCGGGATAAAAGAAATCGAAAGAAATGTTTTTCTATGTGTTACTAACATTGCCGCTCGCCAACTTATTCGTATCTTAAGCGAACTTGCGCGCGTGCAATCTCTTGGTCGCTCCCGCGAATCCGGAATCGTGACGGATTTCGTGCCATCGGTCTGTCGATTTAACGTGGAGCTGCGGAAAGAAAAATCGTTCTTAACGGAACTTACGCTCTTGTCGCGTATTATTATTTTTTTAATTGTTATGGTAGTTACACAATGGCCCAAAAATACCTACCGCGTTTCCCCGAAGCAGCAATTTAGTTTTAATGATGTTCCTGTTGTAAATGACTAGGACCGCGTCCCGATATTAGCGAGTAATTAAATCCCGACTTGATTATTCACGATATTTACGATATATGTGTGTATGTGTGTCTGTGTGTGTTTCGTATCCACTTCTGAACGCCGTCCGTTAAATTCGGGAGATCAGTTTACTTCGCTTCTTCTCACGACTTTCTCTGGCAAGTATTTATCGCCATCTTCCGATGTAGTAATCATCTTGAGCGTAACGTCGATCACTTCGACGGGAGATCGTTCCGAGAGTTCTCTACCGCGAGCTAAAAGTGGGGAAAGTAAAAAACCGACGAATGTAAATGACAAATTGAATTTCGACAAATTGGACAGATCCACGAAGCACGCATAAATGCGATAAATCGTAGTCAGACCGATTCGCTAAATCGTTCACAAATCAAAGAATGCACTCAGTTAAATTAAATTCCGACGAATACAGCGCTTATTAAGTGAAAACTTGATTCAACTTGCGACCGTAAATAGTTTGCGATTTGTCGCGATTCATTAGAGACTCGCCTTTTGTCAAAGTTGCGCCGCAGGGTGGCTAATTGAGAGCTCGACGAGAGGGCAGGAGCCCTCGAGGCAGAATGTTCGCGCCGATCGGCGATTCGGTCTATCGATCGATCGATCGATCGATCGATCGAGTGATAATCTGCGAGCGGCGACACAAACATGCGGCATCGATTCTCGCGGCTGGATCTCGCGAGCATTTGCGAGGACTCGCAAGGACGGACGTTTCTCGCGTGCGCCGCTGCTGCAACGGCAAGTCAGTCAGTCGCCGGTTGTGGACGGGCGTCCAAGGACGGGCTGCGATGTCGGAGAAAGTACGCTCGGTCGAGTCTCGGACGAGTCTCGGTCGATCTCCGTTATCGAAACTCGGGCCGTTTTTACGTTGCTCGCGCTCCTGCGAACATTCTCGAGCGGACGCACGAGCAAAGGCACGAACTGTCTTCCCGCTTTTCTCCTCGTGATTTGTTCTCCAGGTTCGATCGCGCGTCATCTCGATATACCAATTTAATATCGAGCCACGGTTCCAGTCGAGGCGTGATTTTGTTTTCCAACGAGATCCTCGGTCTGATAATGAGAGATTATCTTCTCCCAATCACATGTTTGTCGAGATAGCCTACGCTGTTAATGGTGCATTAATGTAATATCAGTGAAATCGTGCCAGTTAAACCGTCGCAGATTTAAGAATCGCCTCGCATTTAATGACAACAACATTTGCATTTTCGGACGCATTTAATACTTTGAGCGACTGCTGAAAGTAAGATAGTTCTCTTTTTTTTTCTTGGAAATATCGATATTCTTACGTTGCAGATTCTAAAATCGGTAAAGCAAAATGGCAAGGAGTTAAGAGGCGATTTTCAAAAGTGCTGTGCATTCGTCTTCTTACCACGCGAGTCTCGCTTTTCTTCGCGTTCCTCCGCATCTCTTTTCATCGCGAGTTCCAGTTAACGACCGTCACGATCGTTAATTGCCGTGCATCCCGTGGGAGAACTCGCTCCAACGTCCTTGGAATAACTCTTCCATCGTTACATGAGCACTTCTTACGCGTAATACGGGTACGAGGGAAACCTTCAGCAAGCATCTTCAGCAAACCTTCAGCAAATGTGAAACAGATATCAGAATAATAGTACCACTCGAAATATCAGTTGATTAATATTGATGTAGAAGCCTGGAGTGGAAAATGTGATGCGATCGTAATCTTGATTGCTCAATATAGCTTTAAGACCGCTACGCAATACGCTAATAGATGTTTGTAAAATTGCTTGCCCCAATATTACGCGACTACTTGGAGAACGCACGATGAAAAAGAATATTCCCGCGCACTCGAGAGATTTTTCTCCAATATTACTCGTATTCATTGGCGTTCATGTCGAGGGGGCGGCAGTTAATTAGGCTTTCACGGGCGTGCGATATTATCGGAGAACGACGATAATAGCGAACAGGTATTTGCAGTTGAAATTTACAACTCGTACTCGCGCGTTCGAAACCGGCCGTCTCGAATGCGAAGACCTTACGTAATCGGCGAACGGAGGAATGTCGCGTTACAATGGCAACGAGAGAGAAGCCGCCTTTCAGGATTCCACATTCGCCTACCACGGCGTGCTCCGAGGTTCGCGGAAAAGCTAGGTACTTATCCCGAGGCTTATTGCTAAATATTATGGCGACACGTTGCGCAACCCGCAATTATCGCTGTCATGCTCATCGTTGTCGCGTCGTCTTATTATGTGTTTACTTGTGTCGGATGCACTGCGTTGCGTTCCCCGAGATGTCTCCTTTCGTTAATGCGTATGCAATGAACGTTCATATTTCTCGGAGCAACCTTGAGTAACTGAAGCTCTTCTCACCTAACTTGCACTTATCAGGAAGAGGAAGGAAAACGAGACGGAGACAGACAGAGAGGGAGCGAGACAAAGATCCTTATTATCTCAATCGTTTCAAATCACTATTCTTGGCACTAAACTTCCTTTTACTGTCGCAGCTGCTGACGTTCTTTTCATCGGAAAGAAACCCGTGCGAGACCACGTTATGGAGATCAGTAATTGCAATAACAGCGTCTTTCTCTTGATAACAAGAAAAAAAAGAAACATATTGTTGTTTAATTTCTACCTTTTTTCCGTTATAACTGCAAAAGTCTCCTCTTCCTTGGTAATGTTACGATTTTGAGAAGATGCTTCATCAGCGCACAGCGAATGGAACAAATCGCGGCCCCAGGCTCGCCGATGAAATTAAGATTAAAATTAGATTCGCATTCGGTATTGGCAAGGCATCGATTTACAACGACAGCTTGATTCATCGTTGCGCGATACGCATAAGATTAAAATTCTACGGCGGTACAGAAGAGAAAGAAGACGAAAAAGAAGAAGAAGAAGAAGAAGAGGAAGAAGAGGAAGAGAATGCGCAGTCTTCCATAACTCTCCGCATGGAAGATTACGAAACATTTAGAGAAAAAGAGAGAGAGAGAAAAAGAGGGGGGGACAAAGTTCGTTTAGATATGTATATTCATTCGCAGTTTGTTGCCAATCGCCGAGATTAATCGGTGCACCTGAGACTCGAGCGGCCGTCGCTATCTTGTAACTTTAACATAAGTTTTACGACGTCGTTAATGCCGCTCGTCGTTGAATGAACGCAACATCGAAGCGGCGATCTGCCCTTGGATCGACTGTTATGTGATTTGACCCGTGGCTACCGTTATGCCACGCATCTTCCGACGAATCGATTCGAAGTGGTGCTCCGCGTTACGCCGCTGTGATTTACGACGAGAACGGTTATTAATGCTAAAATCTTACGTCCGCATACCTGTATAGCGTGTTAATTGCATCTGGTACGCGTAGATCGTTGTGTCACTCGGCTTGTTCTCGGGTGAAAGTATAATAACGAGACATACCAATCGCATGCGCGCGTTCATGTTCGATCATGTTGAGCGAAAATATCGCATTTACGCGGGAAAAGTCACGATCTTGAAGGATACTGCGACGCTCTTGTCCGTCTCTTCTCGATGACCGCAAATAAGGGAACAAGTACTCTTCGTTGCCCTCAAATGTGTTTCCTCTTTCGTCGGACTCGTTTCCTAGAGCCTTTTGAAGAGCTCTAATAATTGCACCGGCTTCTGTAAATATTAGATTTTTGCGCATCAGGATTGCTGCAACGATCAGATAAACGGCACATGACGGAACGATAACCGACGATAACCGATGATGCAAATAAAACCAGATCGGCTGATTATGAACATCGAGCGCGCATTTCCGCGGGAAATGAAGACAATGTTGCTTTAACAACGGTGCGAAATACTTTGTCTTGTTGCACAAACATATTTGTTGGTAAATATGTACTCATGTTCATATTGATGTAAAATTCAGAAACTTGTTAATGATTGATCAATATTGAATTCGAAAAATACGCATTGTTCTGTGTTGATACCGTTTGTATCATTGAGACATCGGATCGTATCAAACGACTTATCTTATCTGTGTCGGTCATCTGACACGCAAAAATAACGATAATGATTTTTAGCAGAGCGGAGCGACAAAAACACTTGGCATGATTTTCTGGATGACCTTAATCGGGATTTAGATCTAGCCAATATCTAATCGTTGCATTGGATCCTTGGAGTGTATATAACCACGCGCACGTATACATACGCACACGTTAAGAGTAAGGGCCAAGTACACATGTTACGATCTACGCACTCTATGTTCAACATTACTATGTGTAAGTGTTACCTTTAAGCATTATGTTTGATTGACTAGCGTAAGATTTAGCTGGTACGTTATTCATGAAAATATATTTACGTACATATGTAAAAAGATATTCTATGATGAAGTGTGCGCGTAGATTATTTTTCCCGCAAATGTCTATCTGTCCCGGCTGTCTGTCCTTTCCTTGCTGAGATATCTCCGAGCCACGCAGTCTTGAAAAATTACTTAATCTTTATAATCTTTATCTTGAAAAGTGTATTATTGTACTACTAGACTCGTACTCTTGTACGTTTCGATTGATTCTCTTACAATAGACAAGATCATTGACTCTTTCGATCTCGTGATTCCCTTGATATAATCTTGTCGATATTGAAAAAACGCTTGTTAAAAAAGAAATACTTCTGTTCTTGATTATTAAAATGAGAACACGAGCATACATCCGACAAGTGGCGCCATGATCCAGAAGTTGCTCTCACTGTTTTATTGATCGAACGCGTTTTATTGACCGCGGAAGATCATTATCGTGCGATATCGTGCCTCGTCGATCATTGCAGAGGAACCGATGGCAAAATTAGCGTATAATTTCGTTAAGAACATTTATATTAATCATTTGCAGAATGTATTCACGGATGTCGTACTTTAATTAATATAGAAAAATAATGCAATTAGAAATAGACGAAGGATAAGTTGTCTCGCGAGAATGTATTTTGTTCCAATCATTATCAAATTTCAAAAAGATTTAAAGCATGATGGGAAACAGATCGGCCGCGATTTGCCTTTTGTCTGAAGCTTGTCGTTATTTTTTTTTCTTTTTTCAGCGGTGGAGCGTAACGAGTTTTTATTATACAACAAATTACATGTACTGTTGTACTTGTTAATTCTGAAGACATCAGCGAGAAAGATGCGCGTCTAAAATTAAATATTTGCAGTTTGCACTCCGTTCCACGGCGATAAAATAAAAGAGGTGAAGTCAAGTGCGCGTGCCATGGAAAAATATCAACAGTCTGGAACGGGAACCAACATCGTTATGTAATTCGAAAACAGAAGGCAGGAAATATTATACACGGCACAGAATTTAGGACACGCTTATTCTTCTGCCGATATTTCGGATACTGCTAGCCTGGATATCGAATATCAGCGCACGATCTACATGTTCGATACGAATCACAGCGAGCAGCATTTAGATCACCAATTAAAAAAAGCAATACAAATAAATAATTAAAAAAGAGAAAGAGAGGAAGGAACGAAGGAAAATAATGAGAGTATAAAAGATGGATAGCGTCTCTTATATAATTCTAATAGACGACGATAAATCGCGTCATTAAATCCGGGATCTTTTGCACTTCAGAGACAAATCGTTTTCTCGGAGATGTTTGATAACGATATATATATAATTGCGGGCATATCGATACATCAAAAGTGCTTCGTTATCAGGGTAAGGTATCGACGCTCTCTGTGAGCGAAACAACTACACGCGTGTGTGCGACATTGCAAAAGAGTAAATAAAATACCAAACATCAGCGATGAAGATCAGAGAGAGAGAGAGAGAGAGAGAGAGAGAGAGAGAGAGAGAGAGAGAGTGTGTATCGATACTCCGACGGTACTGATGCATACGCGTCGATATCGGGCGAGATGCGAGGATAGCCGACATGGTCCAGCGAGAGACTGAAGATCTCGCGCGCGCGCGACAGAGATGCCGCGACGCCAAGACTGCCGGTGCGAGCGAGAGAGAGAGAGGGACAGGCGGACATATATGGTCGCGGGGTCCGCGAGGCTCTCAGGTTACGCCGTTAGCGACGGCGCTAGCCGTCATGATGATGCTCGCGTCTCTCCTCTCTCTATCTGGTGGTTCCCCTCCTCCGCTCTTCTCTCTCGATGCCGCCTCCTCTTCCTCCTGCTGTTGCTCCTCCTCTTCCTCGCCGCGCCATCCGTGCGCATGGCTCCCTCGTGCCGGCACCAAAAATACCGACGGTTGTTCCGCAGCTGAGAGAGGAGAGAGAGAAGAGAGAGAGAGAGAGAGAGAGAGAGAGAGGGAAAGAGAGGGGGGGCAGTCCGCGAGTAGGAAAGAGCAGGAGAGAAGCGTTATTTCGAGATTATCGGGGATTGCCGGCTTTCTGGAATCGTGCCGATCGTCTCCATTCCCGATATCGAGCGTGTCTTCAATTTCATCTTGCAAAAATCTAGCATTCGCAGATGCCTGCCGCCGTCACTTTGTCCTCCTTCCTTTATCTCTGCGGAAACGGGCTCGATGCGACATAAGAGAGTGCGTATATGCGTGCGAAATATGAATTTATTCAGAAAATTGATCGAATAACAACATGGATCATTCATGAGAAATAACAATCGAGACGAAAGAAACGCGATTCCTTTATTATCTCTTTTTTAAAACACAACAGCCGTTAATCCATGATTGATTGCGTGTGAGGTACGAGCACTTTGGCTTTCTGAAGCTTGACAGCAGTCGAGGAAATTGATTCGTTGACTACTCTTCGAGGTACTCCCGGAGATTTCAACGTCTCTCGGACTATTACGCGTCATCGCGAGTAGTAAAAGCGCTTTAAAGACAGACATCCGGAATGCCGGCCGAACCGGTTTCCGCTCGAAGTTTCCTCATGCATCCCGGCATAAACTGAGATTTCCAGAAACACGTGCTCGTTTGATCGGCTCGTCGTATTCCTTCGTGGAACGCAGAATGACTTTTTTCCAGAACCGTTCAACTTCTCGAAATAGTTCCGCGATTCGCCAAATCTTCGACTTACCATTCATTTCGGAAAACCGAGCGCTCGATATTATTCCGCGGTTATGATATTTCAATGAAAACCAGCTCCAAACAACTCAGGAAACTTCCAGAAACAATTCAAGCCTCTCAGTAAATATTTAAAGGCTTCAGATATGAGAATCCGCGCGAATCAAATCTCGAACATCCTCTAAGCAACCTCGATATTCGATAAAATTGACAAAATCATAAATCTATATATACTATACTATTTTTACATATACTATATAGTATATATGTACATAGAATATTAGATATACAATATATTATATACAGTATTTAATATGTATAGTATATATATTTTCATTCCTTTTTTTATTATCATCCTAAAAATTATTACAAGCTGTCGCTAATATTTAGTAATACATGTGACAGTTAGGTGTTATAAGATCTTGAAGAGTATATGCCCATTGACATATGTCCTATAGAATTACACCGGTCAAGTACATCTTGTGGAAGTCTTCTTTTTAGTCTGCATGGAGTCTTGACGCTTCTGATGAGTTTTTTCGTGAATATGTTAGGCTCCTCCATCCTATCAGCCTATATTTCTGGCTGAGTTTTCTTATCTCGTCTCTAACGTATGACACATTAAAATCATGATATGTATAATACATACAGAGTATATATCAGTAATAGTTACTACAAAATATAAATATCATATATCACATATTATATGTACTATATATATAGTACAATATAATATTCTGGCTCTTTAATTTGTCGAAAGCGCTCTCCGAGCAGTGTCCGATATAGAAACCGCGATGCATATAGTATACCATATATTATATATATGGCATATTATATATACTATATATATATACTATATAATTTATATATAGTATAGCATAATATTTTGATTCTTCAATTAGTCAAGAACACTTTTCCGAGCGGCGTCCGATATGGAAATCGCAGTGCATAWWATAYAKTATATAWTATRTRTMWARTATATTATAAATACTATATATATATACTATATAATTTATATATAGTATAGCATAATATTTTGATTCTTCAATTAGTCAAGAACACTTTTCCGAGCGGCGTCCGATATGGAGATCGCAGTGCATATAATATATTATATATTATGTGTAAAGTATATTATAAATACTACATGTACTATATTATATATTAGATATACTATATATATACAGTATATAATATATATCTAATATATTATATATACTATATATATATACTATATAATTTATATATAGTATAGCATAATATTTTGATTCTTCAATTAGTCAAGAACACTTTTCCGAGCGGCGTCCGATATGGAGATCGCAGTGCATATAATATATTATATATTATGTGTAAAGTATATTATAAATACTACATGTACTATATTATATATTAGATATACTATATATATACAGTATATAATATATATCTAATATATTATAAATACTATATATTACATGTATTATATATATATAACATAATACAGTATTCTTTAATTTGTCGAGAGCGCTTATGCGAGCACCGTCCGACATGCACGCTCCAAAAGCACGATGCAAGATTGGCGAAACGTGAGAGACATCGCGTAAACGACATCGCAGGGTGCGATGTCACTTTGACCGTGTCCGATCGACGAGTGATCCAGATAGATCCGACATGCACGGGCACTCCTTTCGGATCGCATTCGGGTGGACGAGAAATATAATAGGCCAGTGTCTCGTCCTGTCCTCGCACTCATAACATCTATTTCCAGAACGGACCGGGGGCTAAGTTTAGAACTGTTCCATATACTCGAGCCATTCGCTCACTCTCGTGCCCGTTCTCGCTCTGTCGAGGGAGAACGCGCGATAAAGAAACGAACGAGCGGAAAAATCTCGAAACTGGAACGACAACCTGCGCGGCAACCCTGATGAGAAGATCGAACGATCATCGACACTCGTCTCGCGGATCGTTTCGATGCAACCCTGACAGCGCGCTTCGTCGCTTCGCCGAACATAAACACGTTCCATGAAGATGAAATATCCTACTCGTTCGATTCAAGAGCGATCGCAGCGTGTCGCGCGCGTGAAAGATTCGCTGGAAAACGAACAGCCTCGGCTTATCTTCGCTTATCATCGACGCGAATTTAGGGCGCATTCGTGAAGTGGAATGAACGGCGCTATTTACGCGCACGAATACGCGCTAATTGCCAAGGTGCTCCCCCGGGCATTTTTCTCCCCTTGCCGTTACCGAAGCCCGCGCTTCTGCGAAAGCAGATTTACGCCGGCGGCGTCTCGCGATCTGCTTGTTTCTTTTCAGCGAGCCTGATCGTCAATCAGCTCAGGGATAACATCAGCGTCTTGCCATTCGACCGGACGAAGGCCCAGGTCCATGAACGCGAGCTACGTTCTGCCTCGTGAACTTAAACAACGAATCGCCGAAAGCGGGGCACTTTCGTTCAGGAAAGAAACTACGATAAATTCGTAAACTCTTTAATGTCGCGCTCTAGCAGATTATTTTCGCCGGCCAAACGATCGCTCGTAAATTGTCCCGTAATTTCTCTCTTTGCTGATGTCATGTTCTTATATTTCAGTCTAACAGTAAGAGTTATTGCAGGTTGGACACCTTTAGAACTCAGGTCGCATCCATCGGCAACCTCTTTCGGTTTCTACTTCGACTTGTTTAAATAATTAATCTGCAGTTAATTATTTAAAACTATCGGGAAAACTTTTATCTCAATCGTGCATTTTAACGCAAGCGGTGGCAAGAAAGGCAGATAGTTGTTGAATAACTCTCGGATCACTCCGTTTACATGCTCTTTGCCGAACTTTCGTCTAATTCTTGAAGTTATGCGGCGACTCGAGCGTGGAAAAGCGAGACTCGGAGTCGTTAGGTATAGATTCTAATACGTAAAGATAGATTCGCCGGTGAGGGGTGATCGTGTATATTTAGAAAAGTGCTCGGCTTGCCAGAACCGAGAGAGTCCCGCATCTCGACGCTTCGCGTGAGATTTCTCCCTTGGTGATTTCTCTCCTCTTATTCCTCGTCCTCCGCTTCGTCTCATTCGCTATCCGTACGCTCTCGAGAGCGACTTAACAAGAACGTCGTTGTAACACTTTTCGGATGAGCGCAAAGCGCGCACGATGTTGTTATTTATAATGTATAGCTCGCGCAAAATGGCTCTTTGGCAAATTAATTCTGCCAGGGCGCGGCGCCTGCGTTCGCGAAATTCGCAAAATGAAAAAATTCTGCAGAAAGCTGCTGCCGAGCTGCCAATCAAATTCGTTGCGTAGTGCTGCAAGATGACGCATGGAAATTTATTAAATTCCACACGCATGAGAAGGAATCAACAAAGTGATCAGTAGGGAAGAAGGATATCCTGAAGAAACGTCCGTTTCCAGTTTTAACTCGATTTCTTCGATAGAAATTTGCTTTTCTTCTCTTAACGTAGTGGGCAGCATCCGCAAAAAGTCCGCGGTTATTTTCATCGGAATCTGACATTTAGATAAGAATCGGTGACATGTTTTGACAGCGTTCAAATGATCACAGAGGTAATGCTATTTTCGTGCGGTCCGACTTATGTGTTCTTTCACTTCAGTAAATTATCTAGCGGGCTTAAGGTGATCGTCTGACGTTACCTTTTTTCCCTCCGAAACATCGGTATATCAAGTATAACGAAGGCAGAGAGACTGACACACAGCTCCGTGTGTTCTGCGACAGGTTGATCGCGCGTTGCGAGAGAAAGAGGGTAGGCAATACTTAATTACGTCGTTGCTCAAGACCCTCGTTGTAACGCTTCGCGGATGATGGCTCGAGGAAATATGACTGTCGGGAAACATGGCCATCTCACGGTCTCTCAGCGTTGAATTATTGTCATAATGTTCGCTTATGCTGAGAGAAGAGATCGGCGTTTAAAATTTACTGTTACGCTTGGACGTTCTCCGTGCAAAAGCATCGCTTCGCTGCAAGGCTAACCTGCGTGACTTCTTGTCGAATTTTGATCACGAGTGCATACTCAAAGACTCGGAAAGGTGGATCTCGAAACGTGTTCTGTTCTTCTTGGATTAGCAAATGTCATTTCAGCGCTGTTCCAAGCACTTTTACTGCTAAAGCGTTTACGCACGTGTATGACTTTCTAAGACGTGTCTTAAACAAGACGATGTTGACAGACAGAGCACTTAGGATCTTTCAGTCTGAATGTTTCATCGCTCATTTCCTGCCACCGATTCCGCGCGCGTCTCCCTGGACTTGGGACTCGCGGTTTAATATACGATACATTCGACGTATTTCCTTCCTCCCTTTCTCCTCTCCTCTCAGCAGATGAGGAAAAGGTGTGTCTCGCGTAATGCGCCAGTGTTGCGTTGGTGCTATCTAATTTCATCGCGAACATGCCAACGTCAGGGATTCCATTCCGCTGACTTTCCGGCAGTTATTTAGTTCCACTGTCGATAGCGCGGGTTCATTTTTAGATTCGTTGCCGACGGCCGCGTCTATATGACAAACTCGCCAGTGACAAGAAATAGAACGCGTGAAATGACGAAGTCGCGTCAATGCGCTGAGCGTATTCGGCTACGAGCGCCACGTTAAAAAAAGATGCGGATCCTCGTCAACAATTTCGCGCGCCGATCTCTTTACCGCGAAATCATCGCAGGATCCGCATGTGCTCTAACGCACGTCGATATGAAATAAGGGAAGTTTCGACTTTGAACATGCACCGTTTCTCCCTCATTGCTCTCGTTGATTTCGCCTTTGTGAAAGCGAACGTTATTGTGCAACAACACAGCGGATAGAAAAGCGAGGCGAATCTCGGTGGCACGTGCGCTGCCGATTACGAAAGAAGCACAGTATGCAATAAACGCTTTTTCTCAGCCTGCGCTGCAAACGTCCATCCGGCGTTTATTATCCGTGGATCGTTTCGACCTTGGATAATTCGCCAACATGAATTTTTACCGCGCAAAATCGTCGCGATGGATGACGCCCCGCAACTTGATGCAGCAGTAACTCGTAAAACGATCCTGCGTCGGCAGCAAATAAATAAATAAATACAAGCGATTTATCTGACGCGGGAAGCTTTCTCGCTGCTGATCAAAACCATCACACATTCGTCTCTCTGAATCAGTCTGAACAACGTGACAGCGAGAACAACGGATAACCTGAAGGTATCTGGAAAGGTGATCTTCGAAACGCACGAGGAATGTAATCATTCATTCTCCGCGCGATCGTTCATCAACGAGCCGGAGAGATGAACGAATCTCATGACGCAGTCGTCATCATGATGATGTCGAAAGATGCGCGCGGAAAGATAGCAACTTCATTCATCAGCGACGCGACAAGCCGCGTGGGAAACCGCGTGCGCGCGTCTGACCTGTTCGTGCCGTTATCACTTATCGGACGCGGCCTCGCGCGAGGATGCTTGATACACTTAGTATCCCGCATCCGCGAAGCGTGGGTGTACACGTGTACACGTATACGATGCGAACCGTGATCCGAATTAAGATGTGCTGGTCCGGCGGTGGTCCGGCGCGGTGGTGGGCGAAGGAGCTCCAAAGCTCGAGGCAGCATCGCGACAGCTCGCGCGTTCAGTTGGCGCGCGGGGCCCCAGCGACTGGGACGGCCAATAAGAGAGACACTCCGTGTAGAAAGGGGAAGACAGTCACAGGAAACGTGGGCGAACAAGTGCGTCGAGGGTGGCGAGCGAGCGCACGAGTAGAGTAACGACGACGACGACGACGACAACGACGACAACGACGAAAATCCGCAAGACGAGGACGACCGTTGGATCATTATTAAGAAGAGAGGCGAGTTCTTCTTGACTTGCGTTGCATTCTTCCTCCACGCGCGTTCATCAGCGATCCCCGATCATCAGTCGGGTCTCCCGAGTGTGTGCGTTGTCTGCCTCGGGGGTGGTTCGGAGAGATCCGAGAATATCCGCGTTGGCGATCTGATCAGCTAGATCGTCGCAGGTGTCCGAGAGAATCAACAGCCCGGCCGGTGCCGGCGAGTGAAGGGCTCGTCCCATTCCCTGGAATACTTCGGAGAGACGGCCTGCTTCAAGTAAGTCTCTCTGATGCGTTGGATGCGCATGTGGCGCGCGTTTTTATGTGACTGCGAGGGAGCGTGCGCGAGTATCGCCGGACTCGAGTCAGTGCGACTTTCTTCATCAGTCCACCTAAGAGTGCCCGAAGTCTTCTTGGGCTAATGCCTTTCTCTCTCTCCCTTTTCGTTCTGGTCATGCAGTTCCGTTAATCGAGGATCGCGTGTGGATCAGTGTCCAAGTGTGAGCAACGAGTGACGGGTCATCGAAGTTTCGCGCACGCTCACCCACGCGAGTGATTCAGGGTAATCGAAGGGTAGTTGAAGGGACAAAGGTTGGATTCAAAAGGTATGTTCTCACGACGGTTGATTCATCATCAACTAATCAGCTTTTCTCATATGGAGGGAATTGTAAGTTTGAGATATTCAAATGTTGTTCATTTGGCATCGTTTGTGCCAATGTTCAATGGAATTGCTCCATTTACCTCCATTTCCCCGATTTACTCCATTTATCCGATAACGGTCCATTCTCTTCTCAAGTTGGAGAACCATGCGATCCGCGCGATCACCTGCATACTTCTTCAATGTTCCTTCTTTCTCCAAAACAATAAAATTGATTGAAATAATAAAATTCGTACAAAGAGAAAATATTCTGGCATTCTGCAAGCTGTTCTCGCGATTACATAATCAGATGTGCCCGCGGCAACAGATGGTAGACGAATGAGTATTACAAATTGGATGATCAGGAAGTAAGAAAGTGCGACGAGTCAAGAAAAGAGCAAATAATAAGAATCGACAATTATCACGAACCGCATCAAACGTACATATAACCTTTCCAAAGTCAGCAGATAATTCTTCCGAATCCGATTCTTCTTAATCCTAAATTTCTTCAAGATTTAAATGAAACATCATCATCCCTATTCATATTTTCTCTTTACAATTCATTCTCGGCGTTTCAACCGATCTTGTCACGGGGATCGATTGTTCTCCATCGAGTTTCCTGTTTTTCGTTTCTCGATTGTTCGAATCGTATTATTTCAACTTATATCGCGTTTGAACATGGCATTTTTGTCGTCGGAATTGATGAACCGTCGACCAGACGTATCTCTCTCACTCGCTGATCGTGCTTTACGTGACTAATCACCACGAGTTCCGCCGCGATGGTGATGGCTGCTCGCGTAGACCGCTATCTAGGTATCTAGGCTCGGAGTCCACTTATTTTTAGGAGGGCGTAATGTGAGCAGGAGGATGGTTCGTCGTTCCAACGACCATCATTTTGTCCATCTTGCCATTCGTCGTTGTTTCTGTATGTCGTTTCTCGTCCGTCGTCACCCTTGCTGACCGACACTTTGTCCAACGCATCATTTACCGTCTCGTCTTCGCGTCGAGTTCTCTGCTAACGCGGGCTCGATTTATGTCGTCTCTCACAGCGGCTGTCGCTTAAATTGATAGCCTGCATTTCCTGCATTCTACTAAGCGCAGTCGCGTCTCATCTAATCGCAGTTTCGCAGAAACCTTTTCTAGATTCTAATCCTTTCGGATCTACAGGATTTTGCGTATCAATCTACAGCGAAGACTATAGTTTACCAAGCAAGCGCGAAGCTTGGTATGCTCAACCGGTTTAAAAATATCCCACATACCGTGAATTTCGCGAGATTCGATTAATCCAGGGAAACTGGATTGGAACGAGAGGTTGACTGAAATCACTGAATTAACTTGAAATCAAATTATCGTTAATGAAGAAAATGAAAAACGCGTGACTTGAATCAACCTTAAAGCGCAATCGCTTTAAGATAATAATGATCAGAGAATGATCAAAATTTTCATTGTCGGCAATTTTTAATATCGGCTGTCATATGTAAACTGCGACTGTTCGATATTCTGGTTCGATATGTAGAATTCGAAATGATCGCTCGGCATGCTTGAATGTATCTATCAGCGTATCTTCTGAACGCATTGTTGGCCGAACGGCGCGCTTCACCTGTTGATCATTAGACACAGTCACGATCAGTATGAAGTGACTAACGCATTATTCTCGGCGTTGTTTGTCCTTGTCCGATAATTGAAGCCGACAAATTAGGCAGCTCCTCGCTTCTTGCAGTGTTTAATCTATGTCAATACTTTGACGAGTAGTATATGAAGCATTTGCTTTTGATATCTCTCTTTTATACTTCTCTTCAATAAAACAAATAATTTATATATGCACGAAATATATGCTTTTGTACGCGTTACTCGTTGCACACGGAATTTTAATAATTCAGTAATGAATCGTTTCTTTTTAAATCGATATTACAATAATGAGATATCGAGCTCTTCTCGATCAGCAATTCCGTTTCGATTGCCAATTGATAAGCAGTTAACTATCGTTTAAGATTGGCAGCAGAAGCTCGGCCTAGAAAATAATTCGTGCTCTTGACCCTCGCGAATATTATTGCGACATATCAGGCATAGTTGATGCTTATGCAATGCTTTAATCATTTTGGAGTCATACACATATGATTCGATTCATAAAGAATCGCGTTTTTTTAATGCAACAGAATGAAAATCGCATTACTTTTCAATGCAATCTAAAGTATTGAATCTGATGCTTGTCGCAAATTTACTTCATCCTCCTGTAGCCGACGCAAATAATTTCCTTGAGGTCATCCGATTGCTCGTATGTAATCTCCGTTTTATTTTCCGGTATCACGCGAGTAATATATGACGTTATTATTACATACGAGCCAAACGCACTTTTCAGCGCCGCGACGTCATTTTATATAATTTCTGACCTCGCGACCGGAGCGTTTCGCAGTTTCCTGCCAAAAAGTCAAACGCCTGTTTACACCATCCTGTACGCTTTATTGCGGATAGATCGGGACGTCGATTGGTGGTTTTAATGCATCGCGGTCGTTTCGTTTGAGTCAGTCGGCCAAAATAGATCGCGATACGATACCAGTAACGCGGCTAGTAGTACAGACAGGAAAAAGTGCGCCCACAAAATCTTATCGCTCTTGATTAATAATTATAAATCTCCTCGCGGGAGAGAAAGAGAGAAAGGGAATGAGGATTAAGTCTGCAAATACGACTCTGCCTCGACCGTCGAGGAATCATTGTCATATGACACAAACCACGCTGATCAGAGCACATCGAGAGATATAGATTAAAGCATCATGATTTGAATGTTTTATTATCTTGAAAATTTCACGATAAAATTAAATTTTAATAATTTATTTTAACAATCAATGTTATGTTGTCTAACATATAAGTAGGGATAAACGCTTTTAATATTGACAAATCTGAGGGTAAAAGGTTTCGATAATGATTATGATTATATTATTTTTAAAATCTCTCAATTTAATTATATGACGCGTAATTATCCTATTTTTGTGTAATTAAATACAATTTGTTTTTGATGAGAATTTGCTTCTCCCGAAAGAGAAACATGATTTGTATGATTGAATCATCCGTTACGATAAATATATTGCGCACAAGGCTAAATATCTTCCGCTTAGTCATTTTGAGAATCACTAAGAATAAATAAGTTACAATACACAAGTGCATTAGTCACCACTAAATTACGCGATTAATGTGATTAAAATAGAAATAGAACGATGCATTCTGTGTGCATTTCGTGAACGTCTTAATAATTGTTGGGCAAATTAATTGTACAAATTAATTCTTTCCTTTTGATTCCAAGCATTGATGATTTGATCAATTCAAAATCGGCGAGTCAGTTACTCGATAAATGTTCCATCGAAAATGATGGAGAGGATTTTATTCATTGAATTCTTCCTTGTATTTTTATGAATAAATTTTAAACCTTAGAAACAAGAAATGAAGAAATTAATTTGTACGTCCAATATACGGCGCATTATATCTCTTTAGATAATCCATGTTGGGAAAAACATATTGACGAAATAAATTTATGAGCAAAAAAGAGAACATTGTTTCAAAACATGTAGCTCAAAGTTCTGTCAGAGGTAATTCTATTTATTTGATGTGATACAGATTCAATAGGAGCTAGATTTACTTGTTATTCCTTTCTCCTTTTCTTGTGAGATTTTAACAGATGCAGCTTTACAGATCAATGTACATTACGTGCCTCTCTAATGGCAATGTGCTACTTACTTATTGGGTCACAGTACCATCAAATATGCATTACATCATAAATATAGCCGGTAGAATTATGCCAAAGTGAAGCAATACTTTCTATATAGCCAACAAAATATTAGGTCATCCGAATGTCGACAGTTATCTTTCATAAGGGATACACTTACGCGTTTAAAGATTACACATATGTATATTTCTCGGTTGACATTCGCAATTGATATCCGAAAACAATTTCGCTCCTTGCAATATTTGAGAAGTTACCGGTATAATGATACAGCGAGCACAGCACACACCTTGGCGCGATGATGTAATCGAAGGTCCTTTTCAATCTTCGGTCATTCCCTTCTTCGCTTGGCACGCTTTCCTATCGAAAGATAGAATGTTCAACGAAGAGGACCTCGCACTCTGCGAAATGCCTGAGTGACGATCTTTCTTTTTAATTTTCCATCATCACAGCATAGCAACACTGTTTAAATTATTTATGCTGAAAGAAACATTGAACGCAAGGCTGCTTTGTTGCTAGAAAATCTAAAAGATGGTTCTTTAAGATTGGAATTTTCGATTGGTAAATTAACGCAGCCTTCACGTGGCTGTCTCATTTTTCTACGAAGCTTGAATGCCAAATGACAAGCGCAGCGCAGAAATCAAACGGTAGAGAAACGGAATGCGAACAGTCTATTACGAAGCGCAGTAATCTCAAGAATGCATGCGAGGCTACTTGCCAAGTCTTATCGTGACGTTGTAACACTCGCTCCCTCGTTGTCCTGTCGTTTCATCGCTTTGTCCGGTATGTGTCTGTCTGGTCTCTGAAAAAATCGATCACTGAGCGAAATTACTTCTCGACGATGTAGCGTCCTTTCGAAACGATATGATATGTAATAAGTATAGAAGAATCTTTTACAATAAATTATGTATCTTGCTTCAAACTTGATAGAGATCGAAGATCGAATAGATTTCCTTCCGAAATCTCCGTACGGCGAACGGCTGGCGGAAGAAGGAAACGATTAATAATTATCTTTTTATGCATTGCAGCCTGTTTATTTGGCACTCTTCGGGAAGAAGCGCGAGCAAACAGCCAGGCGTATCATATTTCCATCGCCTGGCTGGAGCTAGCACAAATGATTTGTTTCTCAGTTTTGCGGCATAAACGGTGGCAGCCGACCAATTACGCGGATCTCACATCGCCGGAAGGATGTCATGTCATTTCGATTGCCCTTGCACTTGGCAGTCTTTTCCTGTCGCGCGTTACATGAAACCGACTCATGTTTTCTTATACAGATTGTAATCTGTGTTCAACATTCGTGGAAACGCAAATCGTTTTATTTCATTGAGGCGGTCGCAAAAAATTTGGGGAACGATGCCAACGATGAAACCAGCCAAATCACGATTCATTATTCGTGAATTTAATTTACACGAATCTTTAAAACTATAAATTATAATCCTTAAAATTATAATCCTTTTATTCTGATTAAAGATCTCTCATAAGATTAAAGAAATCGGTGTAGCATTAATTGATGATCAATTTAAATACCATATATTATTAGAAATAAAATTCTTTTTTACATCAAACTAGATTGTAGATTATATCACTATTTTATTTCTTTATCTAAAATAATAGAGACTTTTCTGTCCGTGCGCGTGTACATAAATTTTTCAAAAATATTAAACAGTTACAATCATTTTCTCTTACATATCATTTTCTGGATTGTTATGCACGCGCCTGAATAAGATTCAATGTCTACGGTTTGCATTTTTCTTGCTGTTAATGCTGTTTGCTGTTAATCATTTTTCAGACATATTACGTACACGTGATAGGACGATAATACATTACTGTGAGAAATCATGAACTTATTGACACGATGGGATGCACATTATTTATTATCGTTCATAATAAATAATGAAGGTGTGCGGGGACAAATGCATAAAGGTTATTTCGTGCAAGGAAATCATGGCACATCACGAGGATCGTCTCGCTAATCGAATCGACTCTGGCATACGCTTGCAGTATCGCGCGACTCGAAGAAACAATTGCGCGGATCGCAACTTGTATCACAACCCAAATGTATGCGGCGGCTTGCAGCGGTTAGATGCCAAACATAATAACCGATTACCAAGATAACTGGCCCAAGCTATTTCCGAGAGCCAAGAGCCGCATTAATAATAGTGGCCTTACGTCACCCAATCCGGCTCCCTCGGCCTTGGTGCCTCGCGAAAAATACACCCCGCGTTGCGCTGCATATGACGAGTTGCGGATAGCGCGAAAATTTCCCGTTCGCCACACTCAATTTGCAGTTAAACGCGGCTGCTAATGGCCCCTCATCGGCGGGATTTCGGCTGGCCACCCGAAATAGGCCCGGCAACTCGTAAATTACGAGGTCCTTTCGGCGCAGCGAGCGCAGCTTGCTTGAGGAAAAGCAGGCATCGCTCATACACGCAGAGCATTTCGCGCACGAGCGCAGTATTATTATTAGACCGATGTGAAAATAATTCGCGATTCATATATTTCGAATTCGTAACCTTCCTTCTCTCTGTCTTCCCTCCCCTCCCCCATAACCTGCCGACGAATTGTTGTTGTGAGATTCGAATATTTCAGTCATAGCGCGTCGTCATTCTGAACTATCGATAATTGTTCTCGATATCTCATTTTGAACTTGCATTTCGATCTTCTGATTCGAGTGGTTAGTAAAACTGATTGGAATCGCAGCGATCTGATTGATCTCACATGCACAGAATCGCGGCGATCTTTCGTTCGGAGGAACGACTAGGAAATTCGAGACACGTCATTCCGTCGAACGGCGCAGTTCTCTGCTGTTCGGCCAGTTCCAGAGCGATCTGAAAATACAGACGCCATCAGCTAAGCGTATCGCGGCAATCTCAGCGAATCGCCGCCAGCATGCGCGAGCATTATTTACCGGGTCGTATTATTTTGGTGGAATTCGCGTTCTCGGCGCGCGAACTTACAGCCAAGAAATGTAAGAAGCAATTGCGGCTCCGCGGCTCCGTGACGCATGAAAATCCTGATCCACGAATTACATAAACGCCCATCTCGGATTTATCGCACGCGATAAATCGCCGCTTGGCGCGCTTTTTCTCGCTGCCGGGGTATCGCTTCGTTTTATCGCTTCCTGGCGGTTTCCTTGAGATCGCGATTGAGATCGTAAGACGCGGTCCCAACGCAAATATCTTCCCGCTGTATTCGGAATTAATATCGTTACGTTAATTGAGACCAGCGCGACTAAAGACAATTTAATCCAATTCTCTTGTGTTCTCGGAACTTTGAACATACTTGATCCTTCCTGCACGTTTCCTGATAATCTTGCGCTAAAAGCATGGAACTTTGTCATCACGCGTTATGACTTCTCCATTGTTTCTTCGGGGATAAACGCGAATGACAAGTGCATCACACGTCGATGCCACGGTCGTAAGCAACACTAAAGAAGGCTAAATATAGGCACTCGCGCAAAAATAGCCACGGCTGAGGCAACCACAGGTGACAGCGGTTCAAGTTGCCAAGGTTTACTGAACCACGCCGACGAGACTCGTCATTATCGATGAGTGTGCGATCGACATGCATGAACCGGTAAACTCTGAACCGCATCAATTCGAGAATCCAAGAAGCGTTGCACTCAAGAGCGATACCATGTAACTGAATGCAAAGATGCGATACATTATCATATCTTTATTCTAAATGAGAATAGTGATTATCATCCCACTGTTGGCGGAAACAAGCCTCGCCTTCCGATTTGCCCATTGTCACGCGTGCATTTTCGTCTTGAATTCTAGCTCTTGGAGATTCGCTGAGTGACGAACGACAAGCTCGAACGTCGAACTTACGAGGGAATCTTGCGGCAAAAGCAGGTTGGATGGTGCCGCGGGTCGGCGCCATTTGAACCGAACGTGCCGAGCCAAAGAGACCGAG
This sequence comes from Eciton burchellii, assembly GCA_020341155.1. NCBI lineage: Eukaryota > Metazoa > Arthropoda > Insecta > Hymenoptera > Formicidae > Eciton > Eciton burchellii. The sequence continues at coordinate 2,009,486 of JAHMML010000026.1, read as the reverse complement.
TCCCCGGTGTAGGGACAGGTACGAGGGCGCACCTCCAATACGATGGGGGTCGCTGACGACTTCGCGCCCAGCTTCACGCAGAAGCCGCAACTGCGGCAAGAGGACGATGGTAACCGGCTGATATTCGAATGCCAGCTAGTGAGCTCGCCGAAGCCTGAGATCGCCTGGTTCCGCGGTGAGACTGAGCTGAGTCAGGATGACAGGACCAACTTTAAGGTGCAGAGCATCGGGACCAACAAGTTCCTGGTAGTGCTCGAGCTCGACGATGTCATCGAAACCGATGCCGGCCTGTACAAGGTCAAGGCGAAGAACAAGATGGGCGAGGTCGCCGCTTCTATCAATCTCAACTTTAGTCGTAAGTCTCTTCATACCAATCATCAAGATCATTCTTATTGCACTCTCAATGAGATGATGGTTGACTATCTATATCATTCAGTTTAATCTTCGCGTGATGTATTTTGTTTAAGAAGTCGTGCTTCTTTTATCTATTCGTGATTCTATTAGGTATAACAAATTAATCTCTTGCTTTTTTCTAAAGTCTCGGGTTCTTTTGCCGCTAAAAGGTTTTTCTCGCTTCAATTCATCGCACAATTTGATACAGTCAGTTCCATTTCTGTTTGAGTGGACGCTGCAGTTGCTTTTGGAATTTTTTAGACTGATCGAAAGATTTTTTGTCTCTAAGATTAAAGAAAACCTCCAATTACAGGATCTCTTATTTTTATAAATCATATGAGCCATTGCATCTCCACGAAGGGCACAACGAATCATTTCAGTGGCTTCAGCGGCGTTCCTTTTTAATTAGGACGCGGAAAGAATGCAGTGCCGAATATGCTCCTTATCAAAGGCTATTATTTACACATGTTTTTGGAAATTATATTACTAATTCGTATAATGTTTTGAAAATGTAGATGTTTCAAAAATCACAAAAAGACGTTCTAATTCAAAATGATTTTCAAGATTTTCGGCAAAAGAGAAGCAAGAAATTAATATATCTAATAGAAATAAGAAGCAGAATTAAATTGTGATTAATGAACATATAAAGTAGAAACGGTGAATTATAATATTCTCGATATTACCATACTGAAAAAACGGATTGATTCTGTGTTGAAATTAAAAAATGCAAAATTTGAACGGATTGAGATATTGACTGCTCATCCGACAAAATTCTTTTTATTTGACATCTCTTTTGATCCGATCGTTCTCTGATTAATTTTATATTTTTTTAGCGATGGATGAGCCTAGAGAGAAGTAAGTCAAAAGTTTGTGCTGAGAGAGAAATTCGTTTGTTGCTTCTCCAGGCTCTGTTAGCTCGAATAACTCGATTATCGCGCTTTAGCCTATAGCATAGTGCCTATGCGCTTGATGACACGCTCTCGTTAATTCGCCAACAGAAATCTCCCGCTTTATTTCTGTATTCCCCGCTTATTTCGCTTTCTTTCGTTCATTTATGATTTTAGCTGCCGAACAGTCCGTTGGCGGAGGGTGAGTGTATCACTTTTGCGTTTTCTGAGTGGGGCGTGTATTGACTTAATTGCATGAATTGTCGATGAAGCTTGTGAAATTCGGGATCAGGCAGTGTCCCTCACATTAAAATCTGTGTTTGTTGGACCTAATTCCTATATCGCTGCGTTGCCCTGCGATAACGTTTGAATGCATGTTAAATCAGCCCGACAAGAATAACCGTCGCGGTATGCCCGCTATTTTCGGTCGCACGTTCGCGATCCGACAAGAATCGCGACGTGGATCGCTGCTTTGCTTAGCTGAACGATCGACTGCTTCTTACCGATCCGCCCACGCGGATAGAACCGCGAGACGTAAGATGGAAATAGAATTAAGGTCTTCTAGTTTTGGATACCATTCGCGTGTCTCGCGCGCGCGCGACTCGACCGCAAAGTGGCCGAATTATTTCGGACAGCGTTCGTCTCTAGGGAGCTCTTGTCTTGAACGATTTGTCTTTATTCTGGCTGACAATTGCTAGGAAACGCTCTGATTACGATTTTGAGGAGCGTTTTTGTTTTCATGATGACGAGTTAATCTCGGCAACACTTCACCATCGCGCAATTGATGGATCAATCAGGAAATCTTCTTCTCGATTGTGAAAACAAATCCTTGTCCGATTCAAGATCTTCCTTTGCATACATCGTGCATTTATCCCCGCGTGCAGACGCGATGCGAGCGATTCCCGAAGATAATTCGGAACTGGGTCGAGAGTCTCCTCTGGATCTGCTGTTGCGACGCCGACAACGGCGACGAGAAGCTGTATTTTCGGATCACATCGACAGACATGATTCCCGTGAATTTCTAAAAGTAACGCGAGCCTTTCCGCTTCCACGCGTCTCGTCCGAAGCTGCGGGTCGCAGCATGCATGCACGAGAAAAAGTCACCGCGAGAACCACGAAGCGCGAATCGCGCATTACGCAAGACCGCGGTATTGGCTTGGAAAATTCCGGCGGTGAAGCAAGCTCGACGAACGGTATCCGCGATTGCGGAATCGCAGGCAGAAGCTCGCAGCTTGCGCGAAAATGAATCGGCCTGCCGGTTGACGAGAGTGAAAGTCGAGAGAAAACAGCTGCAGCCTACTTCTTCGCTAAACTTAGCCGCAACGCGTTCACCGATGCTAATGCACTTATGGCCCGTTCGGGATGTGCGAGTGTTAAGCACATGCTTCTTGCTCCGACTCTCAATTTGCGAGAATAAACACTGATAATCGTAACTCGGATCGCGCAATTCCGTCGTAAAGGCGAATTTAGAGACCAAGTAAAGCATCGACCGGTCCGTCTCGGTTTCCGTTACTTAACATCGTTGTAAGACGTTCGCCGGATTACTGGAGTATAGGCTTATCTACTAATAAATCTGCATGTGCTTGCGAGTCGAAGTGTTCGATTTACTAACAGAGATGTGATTCTTGGGCTGTTCTCCAGTTCGCTAACGCGTTTCGAGTCGCCAGAAATGCAATTAGAGCCATCACTGATGGCACATGATGAAAACATGATGAGCAGCACGTGCCAGATTTTCAGGTCGATCGGCGGGAGGATTAACGCATTAGCGAACGATGAGTTTTCGAAGCGAATTCATCCACGAGACATTAATCTTGCAGACAAATTGACGGCATCGCGCCGACTTTTGCGAAGAAGCCCGCGATCAGGCAGGAGGACGATGGCAAACGACTGCTCTTCGAGTGTCGCATCACAGCCGATCCTACACCGAAAATCACATGGTTCCACAGCGGGAACATGGTCAAGGATTCGCCAAGGCATAAGGTTCGTCTATGTTTCCGATCGAAGCAAGATATACCTGTCTTTCTCATCTTTTGATATAATAACATACTCGTACAAGATGTCGAGTATAGAAAAACATACACTCGGTGTTTTCGTGATCTGATCTTATCTATTATGGCCAAATTAAGTTTTAGATTTTTCGAAAGTTCTTTAATATGATTTAAAGTGATTGATACTACATTCATTCAATCTTAAGAGATGCGTTCGATAAAAAAGAGTTTTCCAATAAAACATGAAACATAAGATTATTCATCAGCATCTATTCTGTAACTTTCAAAGCACTTTGGATCTCGTATGTCAGTGTCTCTGTTTTTTTAAATTTTTCTTATACTCTTATTACAGAAAGATCTTTCAGCGTTTTTTGTTTCATTTTATTCAATCATCGACATTCTTTTAATATTGTTTCGAGTCTTGGAAACAAAGGGAAGCTTCGGTTAGAGCTAGTGAATATAGCGATCTCTTTTATCCAATTCGTAGCAAAATTTGATATGCTCTCTATTCTAGAATTTTAGACATCGCAGAATGATCAAAACAACGTAGCAAATAAACAAATCATCACAAACGAACTATTAAATAATAGTAATGTTGAAATCTATAATGTTGTGATGCGTGTCATATCGAAAGTTATCCTCTTTGTTGAACGCTTATAAAAATTGTTTATCTCATTCGAGATAACAATTAAAGACAAATGCGTACCAAAATTTGTAACTTGTAACACGGATACTTGTAAGATTGCAATTACGCATAATCGCACTATGTAAAGAAGAAGTAAATTAGTTAATTGTTATTCTATAAAGGCTGATCTTTAAGTAAACAGACCGCCATTTTCGGGCAATTATATTACGATAACTTGTAAATTAAATCCTATTATTTTTCATGATGAATACAACATGTTATGCATAATTTCAAACATATTTCGTTCAGACATATCGATTGGTCGTTCGACGCTTCCTGTTTTCCAATCTTTGTTTCAAGAAGAGAGGAGATAAGATGAGATGCATTTGAAAACGATCGTTGAATCATTTCAGCTGACTGTCGACAAAGATGGCCATTCGTACTTTGCCACGCTGGAAATAAAAAACGTGACCGTCGAGGATGCTGGCAAATATAGGGTCACGGCGAAGAACGAACTTGGCGAGTCTAATGCTACGATTTCCCTGAATTTCGACAGTAAGTAGTTTGAGATTTGCAATAATCGTAGTACCCAAGTACATCTCCACTGATCCGCTGATGATCCGCTTTATTTTGAGACTTTAGCGACCTGCTTAATTTTTTCACAAGTATATGGCAAATAGATCTTCGTGCCAAAATAAGCGACAAGATATTTACTTACGTTTTAAATCACGGGATTACTTTTGAATCTGTCAGAGTTTTAAAAACATTCACCGTAGAATCCGTAATCATTAATAATTCTCATGATTGTAACTATATTTTAACCTTTCTTAAAATAGATATTTGAAATATCTTAAATAGAGAGAAATAATGCAAGTCTTACTCTTCTTTCTCTCTTGCACGTTGTTTCGAAACGGTAAGCATAAAGTGTATCATCGGCCCTGTTCCTTGATTCTTCTCTCACATTCTCTCATTCGGGATGTATATCGATGATCTCTTCTTTCATTTCCAACTCTCTTCTTCATCTGTGTTACTCAGTTCTACGGCCTGCGCCCCGTTTATCTATTTCCTCCATGTCGACTCTACACCAATGTATCTCAATCCGCAGTTTATTATTTAATTTTTTCCGTATCATTCTTTTCCAGTTCATTCTTTTCAGTCTCTTCTACTTTCTTTGTATATCTCTTATATAAGCGGTACTTTTATTTTTTAATGGTTTGTCTCGGTCGAGCGAAGAGCACGTATCGATATCGGCTCGACGCGAGCCACGATATACAGCCCGTTGATTTTGATTTTAATCGACTAAACGGCGAACATTATCATTTGTCTCTCACCGAATTATTGAACTTTAAAATTGCGTAGAAAGCGGATTAGAATAATCAACTCGTAACAACTCATGTACTGCTGCTTGAATCATGTATTAATTCGGATCGCATCTCGCGCGTTGCAATTGCAAATTGGCACGTACTTGACTATCTAGACGTTATCACGTTATCACGTTGTATCTTGTTGTTTCGATGCATCATTTACACCGACACGAGATGCGATCGCAGATTGGCCAAATTGACGCTTCGTTGCCTCGATCACATATTTTCTCTTTACTCATACTCGTGTGTTAACGAGAATCGCACGTGAACACACGAGAATAAAATGACGAATTTTTAGTGATGGTGTAGATCTGCTAACGATGCATATTTCCATACTTGCGTATTATCATCTCCAACTCTGCTTCCGTGTTTCTCGTTTCAATCGGCCGCGTGGACGATCATCTCATTTTCAATCGGGCAAAATTCAATCTCTCGTGGATAAGCTCACCGGTCCACAAGCTTGCGGGAAAAAATTGAAGCAAGTACGGAAATGTATCTCTCACGAATAGCGAAGTATTCACGTAGTTAGATAACGACAGCGGTTCTAATACTGTACATACTCACATGTTTCTGTTCACGTGCTTCACTAGTCATTCTCTCATCGGCTTTAATTCGTAGAATTATATATCTGAGCAAAACGAGTGTTTGATATGATGTGTTCTGTCACGTTGTACATACTCGTATCATCGATTAATACCGTGTGTTAACGTACATTGTCACATATACACACACTCTGTTGATCAGCTCGTGTTCAGCGGCGAGCTTCTCGGTTCTGTGATAGACCAATATCGAACGTAAATACGGAAACGTCGACACGCGTCGCGGACAATATATACTATACTACACTCACTACTCATTCACTCGCAAACAGCGTTTGACAAAAGCTTATGCATAATTGTGCAGTGTTTCTATCTTGATCTAACCGCGTACGACCAAGTCGAACGAAATGGAGCAGACGACACCACGAGAACACGATTTTTATACTCCACGAGAACAAGGCATTGCGATTAGAAGGAGAATAGCAACTTGATTTATAGGATGCCGATGGGCAAGGACGCGATCCTCGAGCGTCGATCTTATCATTACTTGCGGCGGTACGAACGAACCAAGTGAAACGATCGATGGATTACACGTAGAAATTAAACATCGAGATGGAATTATGTGTAACTAGTAAATTGAAAACTGCAGCATTCATTTCGCCAGAGAAACGCCCGCAGCACTTCTGCGAACTTGAAGACCACTCTTAAGCCAAATCGATACGTGACTCCCGATCTCGCACTGTAAAATGCTTCGCATATTTAAGCTTTTCGCTGCTGCATCATTGTGCGGACATTCGAGCAACTTGTCGCGTGTACTTAGGAGCTTCTTCTGCTATCTTTCCTTGATGCGAATAATCTTCGACTATATGTACATATAACGAATACATAAAAATATATTTTATATAAAATAAATATGCAAATCTAGAAGGCGAAGTGAAGAGATCTCATTTCGCAACATTGGAATCTCATTTAACAACAAAATCAAAATTACTTCAATCGCAAAGTACACATTTCCGCGATGTGATCATTATTCGAGAACGGAATGATGAACGCACGTTCAATATTGACAATCGCAGCGAAAGGATTGAATAGGCAAGCAAATGTATGTACAAACAATTTTGGACATATCGATCGTTTGTGTCGAACGTAGGCGACGAGGCACCCGTACCGGAGGACGGTATTAAACCGACCTTCACCGAACGACCGGTGATAAGACAATCCGACGACGGTAACACCATCACCTTCGAATGCCGACTTGTCGGCGATCCAAAACCAAGTGTCAAGTGGTAAGAGCCGAGGTCCGCGACACGCGCGAAGAAGAGGCATATTGAGGAAAGTCGTTGCTAAATCGTCGTAAAATTGACCTTGAAGTTAGTTGCTTATAATACCGCGATCAATCGAAAAATTTCAAAGAGGAAACTCTTCGCGCGCCCTTAAAAATTACTAGAAAAATATAACATTAACGGAGCGTAATTAAGATTGAAAAAGAAGGCCTATAATAATGTTTCTTTCTGACGATTCGTCTTTGATTTGCTTCGGACGGTGCAAAAAAGATAAACGCAATGTGCACTCTTGAGCGCGCGGCCGCGATGCAAAGTCAGTAAAGTCGGCGGAGATACTTGGACATTCGCGGAATCGCAGGTATCATGGTACCGAGGAAGTGAAAGAGGGCGGCCGGTTCAACACGTCCCTGGAACTCGATCAGAAGTTGTATCATCTCGCGAGGCTGAGGATTGACAGCGTGGCGAAGGCTGATGCGGGCGAGTATAGGGCCGTGGCGAAGAACAAGCACGGCCAGGGTGTGGCCACCATCAATCTGAACTTCGAGGGTGGCGACAGGCTCAAGTAGGCATAGCGACAGAATGTCTGCACGCCACATATCGCCGCGTTTTTCCTTTAGATCTGACGCGGCGCGATGAGGATTCTCTTTAAATATAACGCAATACGATCGAGACCATGACGTAAAAATAATGCAAACAAGCCAGACGCAGTGGACTGAGATTAAGCTAAACGGATGTATCGGGTGCACAAATTAATGCTCTTGTTTTTTCGTAAAACTCAAGATTTGTTTATAAGAGCGCAAGAAAGATCTTTGATCTTTGATCAATGAAAATGTCTCCACTTTCGATGATCTTTGAAACCATTCATCGGGCAGTTGCAATAGAAACACACACATCGTTTCCCGAGTCGATGGACTCATCGAGCCTTGAAATTGAAAGCAAGAAATTAATTTGTACATCTAATACAAACGTTTTTTGGAGATTTATTCTTTCATCGTGCTAGCATTATTAAAATTCCACCACATTCGATTCTGCATATTCGTGCTTATTACGGAACCTTATAAGCTTCATCGTTATAAAGTTCGAATAATTGTGCAAAATGATAGAAGTTAGTTGAATTATATTAAGCGCGAGTATCCTGCAAAAACAATTTAGAACAATTTAGTTTCTCCAACTTTTCTGTACACGATTATCACAATTTTTACAAATCCATCTCGCGCATCTGCATATATATCTAAGACTAAAATTAAAAAATATATTCGAAATCGCACGCTCTCTGTTTCTGAAGAATTGAGAATTTCGTTGAATTAGAGAAATACAAGATCGAGCTGATTAAAATAATTTAATTGAGAGAGATTAAGCGATTAAGATTTAAAATGAGACAACAATGGCAAAGAGCTTGCGCGGTTTCCGGAACATAAGTAGCATTTCATTACATCGCGCCGCGTCATGAGGAATATTCGCATGGCAGGCGAAGCAACAGACACAAAAAGCGAGACGTCATCATTGATGGAGCAAAAATTTGACGTTCTGCGTACGTTTAATCCGCGCGAACTCGGCGTTTTTCTGACGTGTCGATTTACGCAGAATACCGGACGGTAAGCCGCCGCGCTTCCCGAAGAAACCGACGATCCGCCAGGAGGGCGACGTGCTCATCATGGAGTGCATCCTGGAGGCACATCCGGTGCCGGACATAACGTGGTACCAAGGTCAGAAAACGATTGCCGATAGCCAGCGCGTAAAAATGTTGCGCAAGGCTACCGGCAAGGACACGTATCTTCTCACCCTCGAGATCTCGAATCCGACCAAGGCTGACGGCGGGAATTACCGTTGCAACGCTTTTAACAACTTCGGCGAGAGTAACGCCAACATCTCCCTCAATTTCCAAGGCAAGTCCCCCTCGAAGCACATGGGAGGGCTCTCATTGGTACCTTTGATGCGTTTGATGCCGCTGTTTCGGTTTAACACGGATAACTATCATCCACGTCGATTAACCGGACTTAAGCGAGAACAATGAGATCCCTCTCGTCAATTCCGTCCACGACGAATCCCGTCGATTTTCTTCCTCTCGAGTTTCCTACGAGTGCGAAGTACGAGTTGTATGATCGCGTAATAAGATGCGGCGAGAGCGATTTCTTTCGATGAACGATCCGTGCACGTAAACGATGACGATCCATCAGGTAAGCACAGTCGCGCTAATGCTAACCGATCGTGGAGTCTCTGTAATATTCGCTTCGTAACTCATTGAGCTGCCAACACGACTAACACAATCGGGATTCGCGGTCGTGACAGATTCGCGACCGCGGTTCCCATCGTTGAGGATAGCGACGGCAGGAACCCGTTTTCGCGCCGGAAACGACGTTCGTGCCCCGCCGACTTTATACCGATTCGTTTAACCATGGATCTTCCCAAGATGCAGAGGAAGGCGCAGGTTTCGCTCCGTCTTTCGTCGAGAAGCCTCGCATCATCCCGAACGAGAACGGCACGCTGATCACCATGAAATGCAAGTGCAAGGCAAATCCCAAGCCGGAAGTAACGTGGTTCCGCGGTACCAACGTGGTCAAGGAATCATCCAAGATCTCGATCAAGACCAAAACGGTCGAAGAGGACATTTATGAGCTGATTATGGAAATTAAGGTAGTCCTTGCAGCATTTTAAAGATCTTTCTCATCAAGGTGTTTCTTTTAAATATAGATGAATGCAAAATTATTGACATATATGCTATAGCCAAAAATAAAAAATATCTGTGAAATAATAATAACCAGATGTGTAAAAGAGCACTAAAGGAATTGCTGGCCATTGTGCAAGCCCTAATTCTTCATGATATCCAAGTTGCGATTCTACAAATGTTTGGTCTCACTGTAGCATTATTTTGCAAAAACTGTTGATTCTACAAAATCACAATTTGTATGAATTCAATTAAAATACAGCGATGATACATATCCTATTTCATTTACAGGATCCATCAGCACCAGATGGTGGCACGTACAGATGTCACGTGAAGAACGAATACGGTGAGAGCAATGCCAATTTAAACTTGAATATCGAGGCAGAGCCGGAGCCGGAGGGTGATGGACCGACATTCGTGGAGAAACCGCGGATACAGTCGCAGAACAAGGGCAAGCTCGTTATTATGGATTGCAAGGTCAAGGCAAAGCCGAAGCCGCAGATCGTGTGGACTCGCGCCGGCCAGGTGGTGAAAGAGTCCTCCAAGATCTCCATCAGCATCGTCCAAGAAAAGGAAGATATCTACTATATTAAACTGACTCTAAATGATCCTGGACCGGACGATTCCGGCCTTTACAAATGCAACATTAAGAACGAGCTTGGCGAACTCAATGCCAATCTTACATTGAATGTCGAGAGTAAGTCTTCGTGTTGTATGTTTCTATAATTAATGATGGATTGAGTAATCTTACGCGCACAATAATTGCAGATCGCAAAAAATAGATTGTTATCGAAAGTAAATAAAGATTGTGTTAATTTCTCTGCGATTTCTTACGATTTCAGTTATACCTGTAATCAAGGAGAAGCCGAAAGTTGTGAAGATCGTTAAGAAGAAGACTGTGATGGTCGAATGTCACGTTCTTTCCAAATTCGCGCCCGATTGCACATGGTTCAAAGAGAATCAGGCTGTTAAGGAAGATAACAGGCACAAGTTGCATGTCGAGCAAATTAAAGATGTGAGTCGCGTATCTAATTTTGCATCACATCTGCACATATCGCAATGATCTGTGAAAAATCGCGATCCTAATGAGTTGCTTTTCTCGGCTAGGGTGAATTTACTGTGAAACTTGAGATCGAACAAATGTCAACGGCAGACAAGGGTGTATACAAACTGGTCGCACGTAACGAAAAGGGCGAAGCTACGTCACAAGTAGTGGAAGTGACGGAAATCCCGGACCAGGGAGAGAAACCGAAAATCATCACTGGCCTCAAATCAATTGTATTTATATTAAAAATACGATATATTCCTCATTACATTGTTTCATGTCGTTGGCTTGGCGAAAGGATAGCAATATGAAAATGTCTTTTATAATCAATTATTTGCTCCATTTTCAGACTGTTGAGGAAGGCAAGACGGTTGAGCTCGTCGCCACTCTCGCAACGCAAGATCGAAAAGTCACTGTCATATGGTACAGGTATGTCCTTAATACAAGAAGAAAGAATTTCTTAATTAATTAGATATTCTTATAACGCAAAAGTATATAGTATTACGGAAAATATTTATTAAACATTCATACATACATTAACGTTATCTGAATTAATAATTTCATAATATACATCAAACTGTCTTGCTTTTAGCATTTTTCATGAATTTCTCTATAAAATTTTCATTGTTGTTTAATAATCTTGTCGTAATATGCAGAGAATCAACGGTCGTCAAAGCGTCGAAGGATATTATGATCTCATTCAATGGTCTGGACATGAAACTCACCATTACTTCAGCATCGACCGAATTATCAGGAACATATAAAGTCGTCGTGAGCAACGAATACGGCCAGGACGAGTCGTCAGCCCGGCTTATCGTCAAAGTAATTATGATTAATCAATCAATCTATCTCAGATTTTATCATTCATATAAACTCCTCTTGTTAACTATATTTTCCACGTAAACTGAATTTTTATGTAATTTATCTTGTGATAATCATCCTTTTCGTGTAAATTTGAAACATGAACTTTTGCAAATGGCTGTATATAATAATTTAGATATCCTTTTGAAAACTTGGTATACATGTTTAATATTAAACAAGTTATTTCTTGGATCTTAAAACATTCTTTCCCAATAATACCAACAACAGTGAATGCATTCTCCTTGTTGCATGCAATTCCCTTGATAAATTTCAGAAGAAGGAAGAAAAGAAGAAGGACGAAGAGGAGGAAGAAAAGAAAAAGAAGAAAATTGAGAAGAAGGAGGAGAAGAAAGAGGAGGAGAAGAAGGAAGAGAAAAAGGAAGAAAAGAAGATGGAGAAGAAAGTCGAACAGAAAAAAGAGGAGGAGAAGAAGGTAGAAGCAAACGAAATAAGCAGACTAAAACTTCATTTCAAAAAATCGCTTTCTGTAGTTACTTTTGTTTTCTCCTCTCTGTGCACCCCTTGTGATTAACAAAACATTCTTACACATAAAATCAGAACACAGAAATATGAGAAGATTGATTGTTTTGCATAATTTGCGTATATTCTTTCATAATTAATATATTTTAATTGCTATCGAAAGAGAATGTTTTCAAAGAGAAGGTTCATTTGCATTTTTTGAATTATGATATATTGATATATAATTTTGCAAGAATAATCAATCTTTCGATCCCGACGCGACAATTGGCATATCGTTGAAAATTTATCTCGATAAGGTTATAAGTTCGATATGGAGCGACGACGAGGATGACGAATCCGAATATGAAGAAGAAGTGGAAGAAGAAGAGGAAGTGGTGAGTGTGATTGAGTCCAGCATTATCAGCACAGAAGCCATTCTCGAAGAATCAGACTCTGAAATTATCTCTCGCGGCGAGGTACACATACACGATATATACAAAACATTATACAAAATCATATTGAATGTTCGATAACGGATTATTCCTTTTTTCTTTTTCTTTTTTTCTTCTTAACACAAGCAATTTTATTTTTAAAGTAATTTCTAATTTTTACAAATGGAGATTTTTATTGCACGGACATCTGAAGGATAAACCATTTTTGTTTCTTGTTATTTTTAAGGATAAGCCTGATTTGAAACCGAATGGTATCGACAAACCAGGGGTTGGGAAGGTACGACATGAATATTTCTTTCTCGCCTTTTTAAGAGAAGTTAAGCAAAACATCTGTTTATACAAATAATACATACATACAATCAAAACATACAATCATGCAGTGATAAAAATTATTCATTATGTTGCATCCTATTTAACATTGTTATCTATTCTTGTCTCCATCGTGTTATCTTTGTGTATCTTATTTATTTATCTTATCTCATCCATGTTGTTTACATGTGCTGCATGTTTTACGTGTACAATCTTATTTTACCTTAGATGCAATATATTTTTCATATAATTTACATAATCATTTACATAATTATTTTTTATATAATTTACAATTCGTCGATATTGTACAACTATGATATTAATTACGAATGGAGCTAGTTGGAGTTTGATAAGATGCGAATAGATAAAGACCATGATGTATCTTGTTTCAGAAAATGGAGATACTTCAGGTGAGTCTGAAATGCCGGTCAGTTGGATTTTCGGTAACGTATGCTTAAACGAAAAATAATTGCAATCCGCTCGAACAAAAATTCGGATTTTCTTTAATTACATCCATTCGTTAATTCGTTTGAAGCATTGGCAAAGCATTTCGCTGAGATAACTGCGCTCATAGATCGCTGTAAATTATTTCTAATTTCCTCGGCCTTTCCTCGGCTATAAAATTGCTCGTCCTCGTAATCACGTAATCATACTTGCGCATATGAATAACACATGCTGTTTTATTTTTCGCAGTATCCGCTTAATTTCAGCGTATCCGCTGTGTTTCTTCGAACGAATCTCACGCGTTCGCTTAAATAGCTACTACGATATTTATTTTGCTTTGTCTAGGGAAAGCAGATTTTCACAAGCTTGTAAGAGACCATTCCTCCTCGATTCTCAGAAGCTGGCTCTTCTGCCCGATATAATGCCGATTTAAATTTCGATCCGAATTGCATGCTTGATTCCTCCTTCGCATTGCTTTGCTTGTGCATGAAAATTTTTGAAAGTGGATTACTTGAACAACAATGAAGATCAGAGTTACAATGTTGCTAATTATTGGATATCAATCCGATATCTATTTACGAATATCATTCGTAATTAATAATTGCAATGGCATATCTGATCACTACGTATTTCGGATTATTTTGTTAACATTTCATTTTTTTGCCCATGCAGAAGGACGAAGAAATCGTAAATAATGTCGAAGCAAGAAAATCCCTTAAGGTAAGAGAATCATCTATATTTTATTAAATATCCAATTTATTAAATACTTTAATAAAAATGTATAATCTGTTTGTTTGTTGTACATTTTGCATCTCAATAATTAGATTTCTGTTTGAATTTATAGAAGAAAACCGCCGAGAAAATCGAAGACAAAAAGGAAGAGGAAAAGGTGAATACGATTATTATTTTTTTTCAGATTCGTTGCATTTATTAATCTTTATTGCTCTCGATATTTACATTTTTATTACTTACTGTTTTAGAAAAAGGTCATAAAGAAAAAAGAGGTTGAATCCAAACAGGTAAATATACAAATGATTATTCACTTTATATTCACATTATTTATATTCATCACCATATCACTCTCTTCTAACTTTATTTGTTGCAAATTAATTTGCAATACATTTTGCATTACATTAATTATTGTTGCTATATCTATATCTGAAAAAATATATCGAAATCTAGATAGAAACCAAAATATAGATGGAAAAGAATCGATTAAGAGAATATCAATCATATTTTCTATCTTTTAGGAATATTGAAGAGCATAAAATAATTTTTTATTTTACCTTTTATCTTTTATCTTTCAGATAGAGGAGCTCAAGTCTGAGAGTCGTCGCAGTTCAGTTATTAAAGCTGAAGAGAAGGTACATATAAGATCCCACATAATTATAAAATGTGAAATATTGCAATTATTATACATCGTCTATTTATGCGAATGTTTATTCAATCTTAGACTTTTTAAACTTAAGAAGCTTTTTGAATGAGAATATTACATGAGAATATTCTATAACAAATTTTTATTTCTATTTATTTTATTATCGATAGATGATCGATGATGGCACCGTAACACCACTACGACGCGTTTCGGTACAAAAGGTACACATACAATACACACACATACATGCTGTATGATACATGCAACAAACATTGTCAAGATAGTTACAAATAATTAATTACGAATAACACTGTTATATCTCGAAGAAAGTTTTGAGATCATTAATCAACAAATAAGATAGTTTAGATTGATAATTTAGATTTCGTTATAATTTCGTTATAATTTTATTACTACTCCAGTTATCTCCAGTTATCTCCAGTTATCTCCAGTTATCTCCAGTTATCAAAACTAAAAATTACTGAGACCTGTCAGTTATTATTTATTACGAAACGTTATGAGATCTTTTTTAATTTCTTGTTTATTATCAAATAACAATTTCGTAATAGTTTTCTGAAACAACTCTAATAATCTACGCGTGATATTTTATTTATCTTAGATGGAGGAAGAAGTCAAGGTAGAAAGCAGACGATCTTCCGTCATAGAAAAGAAGAAATCGATCGTCGAGAAGGTAAGAAAAGATACGTCGACTTTTAATTGGTTACGCAACGTGTTAACACTGTTTTGTCGTTAGTTCAGTTTATTAATTAATTGTTATCAATAATAAGAATGTTTTCTCATTAGCTCAGTTTCTTTATTAGCTATTATCAATAATTACAATTTCTAAGACAATGAAGTAAGTATGATAAAACCTATACCTTCTGAAAATCGACGAAAAGAAGGGATTTTACTACATACTAATCGATTGTATTCAATTTTATTACTCGCTAAGAAGAGCTTGATTTAGTTCCTTGATTTAACTTAATAATCAAATAGTATTTGTTTTTCTCCCACAAACAGTTTCTTGCACGTTTTTGATATCTAGCGAAACTTTCATTGCGTGCGAATGATTTTACGATGGAGAATGTCCGAAGTCACACCTTCTTTCATTTCGACACAAAACTTGGTACAATTTACAAAACTTATTACGCATAACTCTTCTTAATGAGAGACCAATAGAAAAAATACTTTCCAAAGATCATTGTCGTGCATAGGAAACAAATAAAAGTACACAAAAGAAAAGAAAGAAAAAACGCGAGAAAAAATATATACTAATGCATTGCAGAACACACCGGCCATACTCGGAGTCATGTCGCAAACGATCGAGGCCGAGGTACATCCAAACGTAATTCGATTACATTGATTCTCATTTCTTTTTTTTTTTAATTCCATTCTGTAATGGAAATGATCCCGGTTCTTTTTTTGTAGAACACATTTACACCGAAGATCAAGCTACACATACACAAACCCGACGAAGAGATCGAGGTACAGGATACATACACGTATTATTATACTCTCAATTGTTTATTACTCGTACTTACACGCAGCGCACATTACACTATGTAATTTTAGGACACTTGGTCGCCTGAATCGACACAACACGATAGTAAACCGCAAAGAAATCACGAGGTACGTGACGCGTTTGTTACGCGAGTTTTAGGGATGCGCGATGTAAAAAGCGTAATTTATTGTAGGAGACCAGCAAGACTGGCGTGACTTCTCGCGCGCGCGACACTGACCGTAAACCGAAGGTATATGCACATTTTGCACGCGTTAACATCGAATGCTTTATGCAACGCAAAGAATGGCGATATTCTCTGTTGATGTTATCTGATAGCTGAAGTAAAAGATTACGTGAATCACATGATTTATTTTTAGGATGCTCCTTCTGCAATTAAACCGCGCGCATGCGATTCGGATGATGAACGCGAGGTACACAAAAAATTATATACATTAAAAAAAAGGAAAGAAACACATCAAATCGATTCTAATGTGAATAACGCGAAGAGCATTATGCAACGTATTTACGATATGAATTTTAGGACACTTGGAGAATCCACAAATCGGCGGAACGCGACAACGAATCCGCGCCATATTACAGAGTACGCAAATAGAACAATTACACACATTCCGATTGCATCTCGATCTTACGACCGAGGAACGCAAGACGAATCTATATGAAAATATATCATTGTAGGACACAGATAGCAGACACAAATCTCACACATCCGCGGACACCGCAACACAGAAATCCGGCAAGGTCGAAGCCGAAACGTCTCCGCGTGATACGCGCACTCACGATATGCATCTACCGAAATCCGATGGGAATATTGAGGTACACAACATCGTATCGCCATGTCATTTACCTGTACATTACATATTCTCGAGACATTGATGATTTTAAGAGAACGCGGTACCAAAGCGAGAGAACGCGCGGCCGAGCACAAGCTTATTGAACAATTATCGCGCGCACATTGCGTATCAGGGAACAGACTCGGAAAATTTCGAGACGTCGTTCAAGAGATCGAATATAATTTCGCGAACATAATGTCTGAAATGTCATTCTAGGATGTACCGGAACGTAGGACAACTTTGCGCGATACACTGCGGCCACGCAAACCCGACGATACGTCGGAAGACAGCAGGCATCCACGCGATACACCCATGTACACGATACACAAATTCGACGAAGAGATCGAGGTATACAGCACACTCTCATATGCACATTACGCATCATGCATTACTACACACTTTATTGAACACTTGAGCTGCACACTTACGATATTGATATTATAGGACATTTGGCCGAAAGAACGCGACGTCGAGTCCAGCAGACGCAACAGAGTATGCAGATTTATTTATTGAATAATGAATATTGTGCATACTATGCATTCTATGCATTCTGTTCAAAACCTTCTAAATGCGATGTTATTTTAGGAATCCCCGAAAAGCAAAGATAAACCATCCCGTCGCCAATCCGACGAGGAAATCGAGGTACGCGAATCGTTATACCGCGTTAGTAACCGCGCTTTCTTGCTATCTCTCTAACGGCAACGTTTTATTATTTCATTATTAGGATATTTGGTCCAAACGACCGCAGCATCGCGAGGATAGGTTACATAGAGATGTCGAGGTATATATCGTGCAATAGCGTTTCCGCTTGTCGAGCAAATGGCTTTTATCGTCTGCAGCAATCCGCTTTGTAGCAAAAGCAGACATTGAATTGGCATAAAGATCGATTAATATTGTAGCATATGCCGATATCTAAGATTAAGCGGGATGAATCGAGACCTGATGATCGAACTGAGGTAGATAAGGCATTTTTGGAGCCACATGAAGGGAGATTCACGCGAAGCAATGAGGTAGAAGATCGTGTTGGCTGAATGATGATTATTCGTTAATAAGGAACACTTATCGTCTGCGATAGGTGGACAGTTCATGTCTTCGTATCTTATACTTGCACTCATATAGGTCTTTTGATAAAGCTTCTGCGCTTTCATTTTAGGACATCGCGAACCTCACACAGATATCACACAGACAACCGCTCGATCGAGACGTCAAAACTTACTACACGCACTACAATTACGTTAGTCAAGCAATAACACACAACGTATTTGTCGCGCGGGGAAATTTGTTTGTTTCTTTTTTTAATTCGGGCGTGTTATTTTAGGATATTTGGGCACCGAGGTCCACCGAGGTTCGCGAACGGAATTCTATCACGGTCGACAAGGTACACGCACATACGCACGCACATAATGTATGGACTATAGATCGTAGGGTGGATGTGAAATGATTTGTTGAATATTCTTCTTCCTTTTTTTTTAGGATATTTCCCTAGCAACCGTCGAATCCGATGACGATATTGAGGTACATGATGCATAACATTACATTTTCTTTTTCTTTTATATATATATATAAAACTTTGCACTGATTAATAATAACAAAACAAATGCGCTCGTAGGATATTTGGGCTTCGAGAATTGACGACGATGCGCCTAAACCCATCAGAAAACTAGAGGTGACATGCGAATCTCGTGTACTTATTTCTGTTTTTATTGTTTTTACGATGAGAATTGCAAGATATATATGTGTCTGTATCAATATTTTAGGAATCGCGAGTTTCCAAAATTGTGCCAAAAATCGAAGATGAAGTCAAGGTATACATTCGATTACGCGATTGTTCTTTCTCTACGCGCTACATAACAGATGCGGTAAACTTGGATGATGTCCTTTTCTTTCTTTTTTTTTTCTTTTCGTTTTAGAACAAAGACGGTACTACACTTGACTCCACATTTAACAAGAAGGAAATACCCAAGGTATATGCGGAACTATAAATTTTAAATGTAAAAGTATCTAAAAGTATCTTTTTATTCAGATACATAAAATATCCGCGTAAAACGCGTTCTCCGAAATCGGCAGTTTTCATTCATGGGCGATTTTTTTTAGAAAAAGCTGTCCACTAGGCGTAGATCGTCAACTAAATCAGCGGATGGTACTGAGGTACACAAACTGATCTTCGTATTCTGTCAATGCTGAATCATTGACTCTCTCTCTCTCTCTCTCTCTCTCTCTCTCTCTCTCTCTCTCTCTCTCGCTCTCTCTCTCTTTTTCTCTCGTTCTCACTCTCTCTCTTGATTGTCTTTATATCGCATAATCTTCGATACTTTTTACTCTTGCTGTTTTCTTCTTCAAAGCTCTTCACTTTAAGTTATATTCTCTTCTTTCTTCATGCTTTCTTCTTTCATTATTCCTATGATAACGATAACAATTCTCTTTCGCTTCTACTCTTCTTCTTTCTCTTTTTCCATCAGATTCGTTTGACCAATTGTTTCTATAGTTTTGTTGATTATAAATCTTCTTTAGGACAAAGAATCGGTATTAAAACCAAAGAAGAAGAAATCTAAACCCGTGGATGAGTCTAAGGTATAAAAAGATATTACCGACACATATTTATACATGATACAGATAAGATTCTAATTTTGAATATAATGTAATACATAATTATTCGCAATCTATTTGGAGATGTTCATTATTAACTATGACAGCATCGCTATACGCTTACTTAATGTTTTGCAATTATTAATATTAGTGTCTGCAAATTTTTTATAGTTGTCAACACAATATATAAAAATATAATATATAAAGATCGATGAATATATTTATACGAACAAAGATGCGATTTGGCAGTATATAAATCTTACAATGTATAAATATTTTTCTAGAAAGAGGAACCAACCGCGAAACCGAAAACACTCGGAAAACCGGAAGCCCCGAAGGTACACGAGAAAGCACATCCATATATAAGGATAGAAACATATATATACAAACATACATATATAAAATACCATTCATAATTAATTTATTTTAGATATTATTGTTTTAATAATTACATTAGACTGTTTAAGAAAAAATTATTCGAGATGTACGATTTTAAAAACACTTCCACGTTTTAGGAGGAATCTAAAGCGAAACCGGGAGAAACAAAGGTATACAAAACAATTATACTGTCATTATTACGTCACCATAATTACATAACAATTTTACCATTCACACTTAATACCGAGACACTTAATATTTCATATATATAGCGAAAATTAAAACATAACATGATACTCACATAATATTCGCAAAATATAATATTTCTGTAATGCCATATTTCGACGATTAGCAAGTCATTGACTAATCATCATAACAAAATGTTATAAACGCGTGACTTGGGACATTTCTACATTTAAATGTTTTCAACATTTTTAGGTGGAATTAAAAGCCAAACCCAAAGCAGAGGAAGTAAAGGTATACTCATACATAATACAGCTTGGCAATATAATTTACACGACAAAATACAAAAAATGTTATTAGAAACATGGCAGATGATAAATGTCACTAAATAATATACTACACATTTTAGGCAGCACCAATGGCTAAGTCAAAATTAGACGAATCGAAGGTACACGAAACAATTCTTTTTCCACACTTTTTTTAAATTAAATTTAGTTTTTTTTGCTATTCAGTATTAGCATAAACAGAATAGCTTTATTAAAACTTACACTTTTAGGAGGAAGTAAAATCCAAATCAAGGGAAATCGAGGTACACTTACATTCATATCATTTTATAGCAACACACATTTTTATAAAATGAATAGGATTGATAGAAACAGATACATAGATAACAAATTCGAGTGTAAAAATACATGAATACATGATCTCTAAACATTACGTATATACTTTTAACAAGTATCAATTATCAGATCTAATACAAACGAACCGCAGATATATGAAATATTTTTTACATATTTTCTTTTATTATGTTTAATTATTCAATTATTTAGTATTGGTATAAACAGAATACTCAGCATTATTAAAGTTTAAACATATCCACATTTTTAAAAGGAAACGAAAAATAAATCTAAAGTAGAAAAAATAAAGGTACACTACACTTATATCCTTTCATAGCAACACGTACATATAGATCAAATATCGATAAAAAAAAACATTTGGGATATTACAAATACGAATAAAAATATACGGCGAGTGGGAAACAATTTTTGAACATCATTTATACATTTTTAGGAAGCGCCAAGGGACAAGCCTAAACCAGGCGAACCTAAGGTACACAAAATATTTTTGATCATACATATATTATACTATTGTATTAAATTTACTTATTCATTGATACATCAGCATGAACAGAATTGGCATTATGAAAACGTACGCTTATACTTTTAGGAGGAAATAAAAATCAAAATAGAAGAAATAAAGGTACACTATACTCATACGCTTTTATAGCAATACACATACATATTGACCATTATCGATAAAAAAGACATTCGAAATATTACACATATGAATAAAAATATACAGCGAATGGGAAACAGTTTCTGAACATCATTTATACACTTTTAGGATACACCAAGGGCCAAGCCTAAACCAGGCGAACCTAAGGTGCACAAAATATTTTTGATCATACATGTACACTTTTTTTTATCAAATTTACTTGTTCATTGATACATCAGCATGAACAGAATTAGCATTATGAAAACGTACGCTTATACTTTTAGGAGGAAATAAAAATCAAAATAGAAGAAATAAAGGTACACTACACTCATACGCTTTTATAGCAATACACATACATATAGACCATTATCGATAAAAAAGACATTCGGTATATTACACGAATATTACGAATAAAAATATACAGCAAATGGGAAACAATTTCTGAACATCATTTATACACTTTTAGGAAGCGTCAAAGGCCAAGCTAGACGAATCTAAGGTACACAAAATACTTTTGATTTTACACACACACTTTTCTTTTATCAAATTTATTTGTTCAATCATATAATATCAGCATGAACAAAACTACATTATGAAAACTTATGGTTATACTTTTAGGAGGAAATAAAAATCAAATCTAAAGTAGAAGAAATAAAGGTACACTACATTCATACGCTTTTATATCAATACACATACATATAGACCATTATCGATAAAAAAGACATTTGAAATATTACATATACGAATAAAAATATACAACGAGTGGGAAACAGTTTCTGAATATCATTTACACACTTTTAGGAAGCGCCAAAGGCCAAGCCTAAATCAGACGAACTTAAGGTACACAAAATGCTTTGTTGAGAGCCACATATACTTTTTTTTAATCAAATTTATTTGTTTTGCCATATAATGTCATGTAATGGCATGTAATGTATAGGAACTTATAAGCGTTATAAAAATTTACGCTTATACTTTTAGGAGGAAATAAAATTCAAACCTAAAACAGAGGAGATAAAGGTATATTCGTATCGTTTTCTAGAAAATCATACACATTGTAGAAATGTAAATTGCGATTAATAAAAAAGATACTCATTATGATAAATACAAGAATAACGGTAAATAGGAAACAATCTTTAAATACTCGTTACTTTTAGGAAGCGGCGAAAATCAGGCCTAAACTAGACGAATCAAAGGTATACACATACACGAAACGCATTTTATCACATTCCTTTCTTTATCAAATTTGATCATCTATTTATCTAATATAATACTAGTATGAATAAAACATTATAGTAACTTATATATATTTTAGGAGGAAGTGAAAACTGAACGTAAAATAGAGGACATAAAGGTATATTTACACTATTTCATGGCAACATATATTTTTATAAATGCAAGTTAAAGAGATTTTTTCGATAGAAAAAATATTGCACATACGATAAACATAATTAGATATAAGCAAATAGGAAACAATCTTTAAACATCATTCGTACACTTTTAGGACACACCAAAGACCAGATTCAAACCAGATGAATCAAAGGTACACAAGACACTCACCGCGTTCCCTTCTTTCATTGAATTTAATTATTCGAATATTTTATAATAATATTAATATTTAATAATAATAATATTATTAATAATAATATATTATTATATAATATAACATAATTATATATTAATATATAATATATAATTATTTAATAATAATAATATTAATAAAAATATTATAAATAAAATTGAACATTACACGCTCATTTTTAGGAGGAAACAAAAATCAAATCTAGAACAGAGGACACGAAGGTACACTTGCACTCACATTATCTTATATCGCGCACTTTTACCAATGCTATGGCTATTATGAAAATATATTACAAATACATGTATAAATATTCGGCGAATAAGAAAGAATCTATAAACATCACTCACATATTTTTAGGAGGCGATAAAAGTCAAACTTAAATCAGATGAGCCAAAGGTACATAAAACACTTGTCGCGCCGTATATTTTGACAGTGAAACTAGTTGTTAAGCTTTCAAGATAGATTGATTGATTCGTATTATAACGGGATTGACACGAAAAATAAACCGTATCTCGTGCGTATACACTTTTAGAAGGAATCCAAATCTAAATCTAAAGCCGAAAAACTGAAGGTACATTCATGTCACCTAAAAGCAATTTTACAATCGGACACGCGTTGCTCAATAACATTAGCAATATTTTGTAATTGACATGAGAAAGAGACTTTCAAGTATAACAGATCTCGGTTTATTTATAGAAAGAGGAACCCGTGGCGAAGCCCAAGGCTAAATTGGAAGAACCAAAGGTACACATAACATATTACACATATTTAACATACACAGAATACAATTTAACATTTATATGAACATTAAAAAATGGCCATTAAACTTAAATTTGTTTAAATATAAAGAATGTTATGTGCAATTTCCATACTTTTGCTTGCAGAAAGAAAAGGAGACGGAGGCCAGGAGAAGCCTGAAGTCCGTCAAAGTAATTGAAAAATATATGACACATTATCATCATGTAACTTAGCGCGTTTATCACCAGCGTCAAGTCGAGAAACCATCACAATAGATTACACTTCGTTAGAATAAACTATGTTTTATCTTATCTTAAACATCTTTATTAATGTATGCACGCGGGATAGCAAACACGTTATTGACAGGCATCATTGTCCCATTTTCATTTCTGAAAACTATGCTCTATGTACAAACATAATCAGTAAAATCGCGATTTTTCATTTGTTTCAGCAACTCGAGGAGGAGAAAATCCAAGAGAAGGTTGAACTGAAGGTAAGCTTGTTGTTTCGTCATGCTTGTTTGCGTATATTGTATAAAGTTCCTAGTAGAAATAGAAGCGATAACGGAATCAGCTCGCAGCATTAGCGAAAGCTCAATCGTAGCATTAGATTAGAGTGCAATTTGACTTCCTTGATATCACGAGATTTGAGATTTTTCTAGCGTTAGATTAATACATTACACTAGACTCTCTATCAGACCTTTGCATTTTTCACTTTTGGAAGAATGTATATCCGAGTTTGTATCGCGAGACCCGATCGCATCGATCTTCAAGGATCTTTCTGGTAAAACTGATGTATTAATACAGCCGAAGGACAACACCCAGACCAAACCAAAATCGCGTTTGCCAGCGAAACAAGAAGTTAAAACTGACAGCTTTCAGGGGATACAGCTTAAACCAATTACGAAGGAAGGGAAAAAGCCTCAGCAGGCTGAGAATGGCAGGATAGAACTAAAGGTAGCCCCGTTGATGGGGATGATCGTAACGATCTTGCTGCTCAATCTCTCTTTCTCTCTCTTTCTCTGTGCCTTTGAACTTATTCTCTAAACTTCTCAATCTGCACCGCGCGCACAAAATCCGGCAGCTAATTGAAACAACATCGAGAGGTACTTCTGTTCTCGCACATTTCCCTTCTTATTTCAACGTGTCTCTTATTTTCTTAATGCACCATTAATTACGCTCTCTCTAAATTGATCAGTTCTGTGAATAACTACTATACTCCGCATATGGATTTGCGAGTCCACATTTTCTGCACACTCCTCAGCGTATTTACGAGCATCACGTTTTGCACTCATTTGTCATTTATTTTCTCTGATACGTTCTAACTTTTCTTCTGGTTCACATGACCTAATCTAATTTCACGTATAACATATCGGGAAATCAGAAACATCATGAGATTTACATATTTCACTAAACCAAATTGTTATACGGTTATTAATGTAATAAACCGATGCAGGTAAGATATGCACTTATTTCTATGCGCAGGATAATAATTTTTTGTGTGGAACTCGGGGATCTCGCAAGGATCAAGAACTTTTCTGCGAGAATCGAGAATGGAGAATAACGAAACTCCCTCGAAGAAAATCTATAATATCTCATCGAGATTCTTTGTCGGAAAATAGTTGCAGAAGAATTCTTAATTCTATTAGAAATCTCGAAACTCTTCTAAAATTCGTCGTATGGTAATCCGTTATTCTTCATTATTGCATTCGCGATATCCAGAAAACCGAGAAGGCGGAGAAGGTCGATGCTAAAAAAGGGAAAATAGCGAAGGTGACAAAGGATACAGACTATGAGCTGCCGGAGATTCCGGATTACGAGAGACCTGTCCTCGAGAAACCTCAGGAATTCGATTTTGGAGAATTTACGCCTCGAGATAAGACGAAGCTCGAACGACCAGTCACGCAGGTAAGCGATCGACTCCGTACGATATGAGCAACGCAACGATCTTTCTGAAATAATTGGGAATATATCGGATAATCTGACTTAGAGAAAAGTTAATAAGTCTAGCAATAAGTCAACCAAGATGTTCAAATCTTGCATTAATTATATGCTTTCTTGTTTTTCATGGCGCCGTACAGAAATTCGATTCTAAGGTAAGTTCGCCGTTTATTAATACGCATGCACGCGAGGGGGAAACACGATTTTGCCAAATCCTTCCGTGGGTTTCGTAATCGCCAAGTCTGCCGAGGACGCCTTGATCGAAGCTCGCGATACGCGGTTCAGGATAATTAACTTTTACCGCCCGATTTGCAACTGATCTAATTATAGAGGCAGAGGTGCAAAATCGGAGCATCTCGCTTCGTGAGGAGGGACCGGAAATCTTTGAGGAATTCGTTCGTCTAAGAATACGACACTTATACGTAATATGATGATGATGAAGGATTCAGAAAAAACTGCTGAATTGTTTTACCCGCTGCTTGCTGCAACTTGCCACGAATCTATTCTTTTCTGAAATTCTTGCGAGTAATTCTTCTGCTCATGTATGTTTCGTGATTTATAGTTACTTTATTCTCCTCTAAAATCCATTCTTGAAAGAAATGATTCATGCGACAATAATATGAGCAGTATATTCTTTTGCATTAGAAATCAACATGATTTCTTTCGTAATTGCGGCGTCGCAATTATATACTTTAGCCTGTCTTCCTCATCGAAAACGCTCGTTTCTGCGTCACAAATATCTCCGTTTCACCTGTATAAAATCGTAATTAACGCATATGAAAAGGGGGAAGGGGAACGGGAAAGCGTATATAATCAGCCGGCTCAAATCTCGCCTTGGCAAGCGATGAATGCATCCTGTGCGGTGCGCGATCGCCGCGCCCGCGACAGAACTATTTTGGCGGATAAACGCTCGTATATCACCCCCTCCCGTGAAATCGGTTTTTTGTCGCCGTCGTCGTCGTAGTAAAGAAAGATGGAGAAAACGATCGCTATTTTCGGCCTTATTGCAACCGATTCCCGTCCACGGCGGGCCTGCAATTCGGTACGCGGCTGGTGTCGCGGGGTCAGTCGTAATCGTCCTACGAACGCGGTCGTATTAGGTCATCGTGTTAACGCGAGCCTCGACACTCTTGCCATTTTCAAGTTTTCCTGTGAACCCCGTGACCCAGGAGACATTATCGAAGTGTATGTGACGATTAAGTTCCAAAACCACCGAACTGAAGGATCAAGCCAATCGAGGATCGGAGATGTGTCACGAGCTCTTGCAAATCTTTCGTAAAAATCATTCGACACGCGTGAAGCTAGATCTTGTCTTTTCTCTTCTCTCTATCTATCTGAAGGAAGAGAGGATTAAGTTATGGCTACTGATAAATGATACTATCATCTGCACCGATCCTGGATTGATTGTTGAAAATTCCTTCTCTGACTGCTCGCTTCTCTGACGAGATTGATGAGAAGCAAGCAAACGGCAAACGTTGATCAATCGATTTTTGATCGCTGTAGCCGAAGCTACCAGAGATCAAGGCTCCCGAGACACCCAAGATCGAAGTTATCAAGGACGTGACACCAATCGGCAGCAGGAAAAGCTCCTTAGCACCCGGAAGTGGTGCTGGCAGTCGACGCGGTTCGCTTATACCACCCGAAGAATTGGGTCGTAGACCCAGCCTGATCATCAGTGACGAGGTATGTTACGGAATGTATCGTGCGAATATGAAGGTATATAGACTACCTTGTAGGGGACCGGGCTGAAGATTGCAACAGAATTTTTCGACGTTACGATTGTATCTTCGAGTCACATTCATCAGATTGATGATTCAATCTTTTTGAATGGTTTATCCGAACTTCAGAAAAGAATCAATTACAGTCATCAGTTAAGTTATAGTACAATACAATAATATTCATGCTGTTTATTTAATATAAGAGATATCAACAATTATGTTACCTGAAAAGAAGAAGCTTTTAAGAATAAAAAATTCTTCGCGTTCAATATCTTTCAAAACTTAGACAAATCAGCAATTCCAGACAGAAGTAAAATGTGAAAAACGTATAAATAGTTTGATTGCTATTTTGCAATATCAAAAGCTTCCATTATTATTTATTAAAGAAATATTAGTAGCGTGACCCAATGTAAGACCAGACGCAGTTTTACTTACGTAATGCACAATATATCTGAAGAATAACAGGAATAAGATAGATACATAAGATAAACATAAATGCCAATTAAATTGAGTTATTGAATAGTTATGAATTCATGAATTTTGTTGCATTCTTATGCGCTCACAAGTTCATCCAGTTTGCATTGCAGAAGTTACATCGATATTTAAAGAAATCGGCGAAACTCCGTTATTAAACCTGATTTATAAGAAGCTTCTTAAGAAGAAGCTTGTCAGATTGCCAGATTTTCTGAATTAAATTCAAAATCTCCAATATCCAAAAATAAATGATTTTATGATGTGATGAGGATCTATTTTAGCAGACTATTGAATCATGACATTAAAACTGAATTATAATTGCCAATAAAACAGTTTTCACTTGCAATCATCTTTCGTCTCATTAACACTAGGTTAATACAATAATATGTTTCTAAAGCAAACAGGATGATCTGAAGTCGACAATTTGTACTCTTGGATATGAACAAGTGGCTAAACGAAACACTTTAAGAGGAGAGAAATTATGCACACTGAAATTTATATGCATTTCGTCATCATGATATTAATCGCTGATACGAAATTGTTGCGTTTGCTGTAATCATTATATAAAATTGCGCAGAATTGTTTATGTCGCGTTTCTTTGCGTGTGCATATGCCGAAACACAAATATTCTAAAGTACAATTTGCACGTAAGGGTCCCATTAGGTAGACGATTAACGAGTCGCGTTAGACACTTGGCGAATAAGTAGGTAGATGACTGGCTATTGCTGGTTGTCCCTAAGACCTTTTTGTAGCTTTTTTTCTTGAGTTTTGTAGAGTGTTCGTCAGTGATGATATAGTGATCGTACTCGTGATGATATTAGTGATAGATGCGCGTCAACGTGAATCCTCGATGTTGAATCCCACTCGTCGAGTGATGCACGTCGTTGTTTTAATGTTAGCAAAGCGTGAGATTTAGATTTAGATTTAGATTTTCCCCTAAGACATCCCAAATTGGCCAGCTTCTGAAGCATCCTATGCCTCTTTCCTACGTTCCCCCGGGGAAAATTGTTTCCCCAATGAGCGCGAACAGGGTTGTTGTTCTCCATCCGAAGAAAAGATAAGGAAGTGGAACGAAATGGAAATTATCGAGGACGATCGGGATATCGGTGCATATCGACTTGCGTGCATATCGAAAAGCGAGAACCTGAAGAGGCAGATGCTGCCCCCGCTCTGAGAACAACGTCGAAGAAACACGGATAATTGTCGATTATGTGGCGATCACTTTAATTGGATGCAAAATGATCGAAAGCGTTCCTCTGGGTAAAACGTTTAGCATCAGATGTTCCATTATTTTAAGATCAGAATTTTATATCGAATCTTTTCATCAAACGACTTCTCTACTTGAACGTCTTCAGGTCCTGCAGCTCTAAAAAATATTTTTAGTCTCTTCTTAATCTCTAAGAGAATCAGAGAATCAGAATCAGAATTATGTTTCGGGAGCGGAAATAGCGCGGCATTATCGATTAAACTTACCAGAATTAAATCAGCCACGCGACGTGCCTTGGGCGTAATTAATCTCAGCTAGAGACTTGGTTTGAGTTCAAGAGAAATACGAAACGCAGAGGAACGTCCATTTCGAGACATGTCCATCAGCGGAGAGCAGAGACGGAATGTCAAACGAAATGATTATGTTAAGACCGATTAAACAGACATGTTACAGCACGCACATTCTACACACGTACACGCACACGTATACACCCACACGCAACGTTTACCTCGCAGTAGTGGTTAATAGAGATTTCGGTCCATAGGAGCATAGGAAGCTTCGTCCCGGCGAGGTGGTGGACGAACGCAAGGTGAGATAAAATCGCTGGGAACTCGCGAAGCGAATACTTCGTCTGCAACCTTACTCGACTACCGAGTGCACTTATTCTACTTATTTTTCTTTACTCACACACTGTTTCACATACATTCACCGGAATATTGCGCGGGGAGGATCGCGCGATCGAGCAATGATAACTTGTTGACATCGCCATAACTTATTATGACTTTACGCGAGTATGCTCAGCACGATCAGCGCGATTCTCCTCTGCCGATCCTGCCTGCTCATTACTACTGTTTACTCGTTGTAATCGTATTTTACAGCACACGATGCACGAAAGCCGCACGTACGCGCGTCGTACATTGAATTTAATCGCACGCTTCATATTAATTATTAATATTTCGTTATCTTGAATATTATAGTGACGCTCTTAACGGCGGTTTCGATTAATGTGCGAGCTTCGCATCATCCGCGCGGACGATTAAATTCTCGACGAGCGCGCGCGCGCACCAACTCGCGCGTGCGGGAGTTGCATCGGAAGTTCCTCGAGTAACCATTACAACGGAATGCTTACATTCGCGCGCGTTTAATTAAACCTCTGGACATTCCCGCATGGACTAATCGATGAAACGAGGGAACTCCCGCACGTCGCTCTTGATGTTTCAATACGCGTAATCCAGGATTTGACTAGAGCGATTATAAAACCGAATGCATCTCTGTACCTGGCACGGATCTGTTGCAACCGATTCTATGCACACTGCCCCTGCACAACTCTTGACGACAGTAATAATAATAATATTAATAATTAATTAATATTGTGAGGAGATGTGGGAAGGAAGCATCAAGCTAAGGGCGTATCGGTGACCCACGACGCGTTAAATCACTCGCAGCATCACTTTTCGAGTTCGAATCTGGCTTACATCTCGACTCGTTCATCACCCTGTCTTGGCAGGTGTCGTCGCAGACACACACCGGCACTGATAAATGCTTGATGTGTGAATCATGCCTAACAAACGGATAGTCTCACCGTCCGCTCATCAACCTGCTCTGCCAGCGTACGCGGACACGAATTTGAGTTATTGCAGAGTATGCTGTTTTCTCGAAGGAGAGTTTCTTCAGACCTGCTTGGACTGAATCTGTAAGATCTGTTGAATTGCGCAGATATTTATCGTCTACCAAGAACTTTCAAACAGCAGAGTGTCGAAAAAGTATCATGTAAAAGCGACATATAGACAGTTTCCTCCTTCTCAGCAAAATTTATATATTTTATGTATGTATATTCTCTCGCGTGATGATACATTATTGAAGGCAAAGAATTTTTACTGAGGGTCACCGATACGCTCTTATCTCTCTGATCGGTTATCTCGAACTCGGATGTCAATTTCGTCTTTCGGAATGATGCCATACGCTGACGTTTGCATATACAGAATACTAAAATAAAATAATAAAATTGCGATACAATGGAATTTGCATAAATTTATAATGCATCAAGAAAGATGAGGCGTCGCGAGTTCGGGAAACCAATTCTCGGATTACTGTTGCGAGCGACCGCCCATTTCGCCGCCCGAGAGACATGCGTCTTTCGTGGGATCATATGCGATGATCGATCTGGTTGTACTTAAGAATTTACTGACGCATTAGCTGACATCGCGCACCGCTCTGTCGAATAGCAAATTGCACCGCAAAGAAACGCAAATGCACGGCAACCTGTCGGAACATCGGTAAGACGAGCCTCCATGACAACTGTCAACTCCCCTGATTGTGTTCGTCTTCCGCGACCTCTTACCTGTCGTACACCTATAACTCCTCTCTCCTGAATGTCCAGCGAAGCTCTATTCGAGCGAGTGATAAACCCGTCCGTTATTCAACCTGGCGAATAACTGAAAGCTCTAACTTTTAGCAAATGGCAAGGCAGGCACGCAGACACGAACATTTTTATCTTCTTCTTTTTTTTTACTTCGAGAGCAATCACACTTTGCCAACTGTTGTTTCTAATCTTAAAAAGAAAGCAAGGAAAGGAAAGGGAAGATAATCTTGACTGTAAATTCGTCGGGTAAAAACAGTATCCGCGTGACGAAGGGAGGATCTCTATGGCGGCGTGTGTTAAACGTTAAACGATTTAACTCTCATGTCTTCGTGATTTTTTTGCAGTTGGGAAAGTTACGGCCCGGTGAAGTGTTGGACGCAAAGGTGAGATTTGTGTTCGCTATAACACAAAGCTTACCTGCTCGAAGTACCATCAACAATCTTCTGTATTATATCTATACATATCTCGCGCTAATTTCTTTTCTCTATTTTTTTTTGTTTTTTTGTTTGCATCTCTATCCGGCTGCATCTTTTTTTGGGTTTTTGGATCTTTCTGCGGCCCGACAGGAATCCTCCCTCCCCCGCCACGTTCCTTTCTGTCTTTTCTTTTTTTTTCTCTTCTGACTCATACTCCGTTTTCCTACCACCATTCCCATTCAGGGAAGCAAAATAATACAGAGAGACCCAACAATTAAACGCGAACTAAAACATACCCGATGCAAAGTGTATTTCTCATTCTTTCCTCACCATTTTCTTTCCCTCCGCCCATCGCCCCTAAGCGAGAGAGGCAAAAGCACCGCGCGTTACTACGCGGAAAGGCAATGATGACAATAATAATTAATAATAATTAATAATAATAACGACAATGATAACGGTTGTTACAATTAATAATAATAAAGCGTAATTCTGCGACATTCTTAACCGAATTTTTTGAGGTTGCCACTGCTGCTGCTGCTGCCGCCGCCGCTACTATGAAACATGCCTAGCCGCTGTTGCGCGGTTTAATATCTCGCCAGATTTATATAATACTATTTTAATACACATCGGTTTAATATTATATAATATTCTACGTGCCTTTTTTCTTTTTCTTTTTTTTTCTTCATGAGAGCACGAATTGGCAAATAATTCACTGATCAATAATTTCAGTTTTTTCTCCCCTCGCAGGAGAAGGAATTACTCCCTTGGCGAGCAATCGCTCCAACGAGCCCACCTCATGTGGACCACCCCTGTCCCGAAATTCGAAATCTAATTTCTTTCACCTCTCTATGTTCTTTCTTTCTGTCCCTTTCTTTCTCTCTTTCTATCTCTGTCTCTATATCATCTTTTGTTTTTCACGCACTACACACAGACTAAGTCCGGCCGACCAGGCGCGCTGTTGGAGAAAGAGGTTAGCACAATATCTCTGTTGTGCGTGTACATGCGCATTATATATATATATATTTTTTTTTATACATGTATATTTTTATATTATTTTATTCTATATACGCTCGCGTGCGAAATCTCGATATATTTTTTCTTATTTATTGCGTGCTTTAAATTTTTGAGACCACTCGTATCGGATCCCTCTGGATGTCACTCGAAAGCACGTTTGTGGATTTATTGATTACGAGGAGGAGATAGGATTAATAATTTCGAAGAGTATCTAAATTTGTTTTAAATAAATTTTCAGTTATTTGTTTCTCCAAGCTCGCTCAATGGATTAATCAGAAAGTAAAATTGTCTCTCTATTTAAAATTCATTCTTACGATGTTCTTATTTTCGAGAAACATTCGTTACCAAGGTCAAAAGATTCAAACTTAAATCGCGGATGTCATTCGCGCGGGGTCTGTACGAGTGAATAAATTTTGCAAAGGACATTTCTCTCGCGCTAGTCAACGCTGAGGACGTGCTTCGCCAGTAACGTTTTTGCATTGCGTCGATTTGTATGCATATTTTTATTGTAATATTTTATCGTAGTACGAATTAAAAGATACAAATCGATCCAATATATTACGTTTGAAGAAGTCCGCCGCGGCCACGTTGTGGAAATTCTGCTTATTAGTTCGAGCGGATACACCTGTACATTTTATGCGGCTGTAGATGCAGTTTAGATGCAATTGTAATGGTGGTAAGGGATTGGCAATAACTTAGAGTACGGATATAATCAAGTTGTTTGCTCTTTCCTTTCTTCTTTATCTCGCCAAGAGAAATCTGTTCATCTCTTCACCTACCACCATTAAAAATTAAGTAGTCACAGCTCGCTATCAGATCTATCGCAATAGAACAACAGTTGAAACTTAACTTAATATTCCCAAGTACACTTGATCGTGCTCGATTAAAGCAGAATAGAATAAAGGAAATCCTTTCCATAAAATTATCAATAGCAATCAATAGCAAGTTTTCTTTTTCTGACACATTGAGCTTAAAATGCAACGTTCGTTACATGATCGGAAAGATAATAACATTCATATGCTCTTTGTATTTTTTCGATTGTGTTTCCTCGATTTGATCAAATATTGCTAAGACGCCGACAGATTCACTCTGTATGATACAAATTGAATGATATTAAATTATATTATAATTCGATCGATATTAAACGATTCCGATCGAATTGACGTCTTTATTGACGAATTTCGCTCTTGCGATAGATTTGATATCGAGCGATTTGCTGCTATATGTCAAAGATGATATGTGTGAAATAACGTATTCGTGTAGAATTCTCTATGTATAGGTGTAAAACATCCATCGTGCTCACACTATGTGTGTCAAGTAGATCCGGTATCAGAGTATTCTTACTATCATCGCCGCAAATACGATGTTCCTTTAAGAACTGGAGTTACCGCACCTATTATCCGGCATGTCGATAGCGATTTGCACATCGTATTTGCGCGTCGTGTAGATACTATAACGTGCCTCTTTGTAAATAATCCTAATCGTTGAATTTCCCGTTAGACGAGCATCCGAATCCGGCAATTTAGTTGATGTTGCGAGGATCACTGATCAGTCAGGAGTAAGCATTATCCATTACGTTAATCATCAGAGCACTACGTATTCGTATCAGCAGCACCGAGCAAAAGACATCATCATCATCATCATCATCATCATCATCACCATCATCATCATCATCGTCGTCGTCATCGCCGTCCATCATCATCGTCGCATGCATCATTATTATGATCATCTCGAATCCATTTGTTTTCACTCTCTTCCTTCACATTTCTATACCTCTTCGTTTTCGTTTCTCCTTCATGCACTTTCTTACCTTGACATCTAACAACGACGACCATTACTTACGAAAAGTCAACATTGCTAACAGCGTCCTATCGACAATTATCATAAAATAGGCAAACTACAGGGAGATTTACTCAGTTTCGTGGCTAACACACAGTGGACTAATGAGTGAAACGTAACGCCGATTAACTATGTGGATTAACTATTAAACTAACGTTAACTCATGATAAATAAATATAAATAAACGTAAGTAGTAAAAATATATAAATATGCGAAATCGCATGAGCCGCAGTCTTTCGAATGACAACAACGGCAACTTCCATTTCTTCTTCTCTCTCTTCACTTCCTCTTCTGCGAAAAGTACTTCGGAAAGTACATAATAGAGAGTCTCGTTATTGTAATGTAATATTGTATTGTAATATTATAACATCATGCCTTAATATTATGACATCAAAATATCAATTTTTTAAATACCAATTTTTGTCAACGCGAGATTAAAATCAAGATCGAAGGAAACACCTCTCCCAAAAAATAACGTAACGATCATCTATTATCCAATATAATATCACTTATTAATGAATTACAATTCGTGTCTCCTTTCTATGGATTCTATGGATTCGCGGTCAAGCTTGATCGCATGAAATCAAAGGAAGTTGTCGCGAGTCGTGCTTCAAATTTTGTCGCTTTCATTCGGGAGCTTTTTTCGATTTCGCTCATGTTGAATACAAAGCGCTCACGCAGATTGGCTCACGTTTTTATTTGAATGACGTAGCGTCGTCGTCCGAGCACGGCGGACATCAGAAGACCCAGCGTGGCGGACCTCGAGAATAAGATCAATCAGCCTAGCACACCTCTGCGAGATGTCGGACCAGCTGGACCACCCCAGATCGTCGATGTCCAGGAGTCGTACTCTGCCGTCGAAGGTATACCTTTCGCTTCATTCCTTTATTGTCACAGCAGTTTCTTTTTTTGAAATTTCTGGCGATCCTAGCTACACTAATGTTTTTAAGTATAGAATTTTTATTGCTTATGTGAGTTACGCTTTTCTTCTGCTACAATCTTTTATTGCAGACCCTTGCCTTACTATTTCTTTTGCTTATATTTTCGCACTATTAACTCTTTCATGAAAAGTACTTCAAAGTATTGCGAAGAGTACTCTTCCTTGATCGGGCTTGTTTCATTAGGTTTATTCAATTTCAATTCCAATTACACCGATACTTTTGAGAGTTTTTTTTTATGAAGAAATTGTTAGCATGACTTCCTGGTCTTCTTCTTTTATTCGGGCTTGGGATCCGCAGCATAATTACTAAATTGTTCAGTAGCCATGCAGGCAGAATTAGCACGCTTGTGTGTGTGTGTTACGTGTTATTATTATATGTTTATATGTAGATCGATCTACAATTGGAGAATTAAAATTGTGTATCATAATCATATACACGATTCATAATTATCATAATTGTGCAACTTGCAGAGAATTCTGCAGAATTTACTAGTCATAGAAGAGTGACTGATTTATCGGCATTTCGTAGACTCGACGGCGTATCTCACCGTCGCGGTGGAGGGTACACCCGCGCCAACTTTCAAGTTCTACAAGGGCATCACCGAGATCATCGAGGGTGGCCGTTTCAAGTTTCTCACGGATACGGAGACCAATACAATCACCCTCTGCATGAGGAAGACGAAGCCCAACGATGAGGGTACTTATAAGATCGTCGTGAGTAACATCCACGGCGAGGATTCCGCCGAGATGCAACTCTACGTTTCCGGTAAGTCAATTGTTGAAATCCAATGATCACTAATATTCATAAAAAGTGTTTATAACATCCTGCCTTTACTCAAGAAAATATTTCTATTGATTAAAAAGCGTTGACAATTATTTGACTCGATGATATTACTTAACTTTTCTTTCAATACTTGAATTATTAATGATGTAAATTGACATAATTTGGTATTTTAAATGTTAAATATATTGGATGAATTTTGCAATAGACGCCAGTGGCATGGACTTCCGTGCCATGCTGAAGAAAAGGAAGTATCAGAAATGGGCACGAGAAGAAGCCGAGCAAGAGAAGGTGGACTTAAAGGAAGTCGAAAAACCCATGCCGGCGTTGAAGAAAGTGGAAAAGGTACGTTCATATTTAATTCCAGGTATACATACATATGCCAACTATGACATAACATTCTTGCAGGAAATTTAAGAAATTTTTAACTATTGTACTATTTTTAACTATTTAACTATTGCTGAATCGATTTGTACGAATGTGTCATCAAATCTGAGATAGGTTTTCATGTCAAATGAAATTATTTCGCATGACATTTTAAGGAAAAATTGATTACTTTTATAATCGCCGTACAGTCACTATAATGTGAATATGCGAATATTATTTTTTAGCATATCATTGCTGATAAAAGCAGATAAATATTAAACATAACAGTACCATTAATCTGTAATCATCTTCTAAATTCAACTTTTAATTTAAATCTTTTCTCATTATCTGCTTTAATTCGACGGTCGCAATAGTTGGAAAGTATTTTTATCAAATTAAAAGGAAATGGAACGAAAAAATTTTGGATGAACTAAGCTGGATGGACTAGATATAAACTAATGAAAACTTTTCATTTTTCATTAATTTAGAAAAAACTACAGATCTTTTTCATCGACAGTTAATTGAACATGCACTTTTTCTTATTTGAAGTAGTAAATAGCGGCTTTATTGTCACCAATCTTGGAGTATATTTTACGCGACAGTTCCCAGGATTTCAGATTTTCTGCCTATTCCTTTCTCTCTTTCTCTCTTTCTCTCTCTCTTTTCTTCTCTGTCTATCTTTCTCCCCTTAGTCGTTACGAAGCGAACTGCACGGACCAGCCTGGTTCCAAGATGGCGAGGAAATAGTGATCTTGACGGGTGTGGAGATCCTTCGAATTTCCCTTGTCAGGAAGGGTGAAACTAACTGGAGCTGGCTGAAGGTTCTTTTCGAATAATCTCACGTAGTGAACCCCGCAATGACAGCGACGTCGTAATATTGACGATTCGCAAGAAAGGAGACCTAGAACCCTTTTTTAAAATACTTTTTACATAATTCCCAAATAATCAAAGAAATTTTTTTCTTTCTGGATACTTGTACTGCTACTTACAAGTAGTTAAAAAGTTAGGATACGCTACAAAAGGGATTCATCAATTATTACCGATTGTTCAAAATTTTAATTTCGCGAGACGATGCCCTGACTGTGCCATACACGTTTCTCTCTTCCCCTTGTCGCCACTTATCCAACAAGCGACGTAACTTTCTTCATCCGTAACATATGCACCTTTACATATATGGTTTAGAGTTAATGCTGCACTTTTTGAACTGCATCTATCCCTCGATTCGCTCAGGAAGTTCCAAAGAAATTTGCGCATTCTCGTCTTGTAAATTCAATAAACTCCGCTATTGGAGAGAGCGTACAAAGTTCGAAGTTCAAAATTAATTATCTGTCTTTATATACAAAATATATAAGAATTATATCACATATTTACTTTATCGCGTATATATGTTGAGGGCTAGCTGTATCTTCACACTTGTCTATTAACAAGCACGATTAATATAACTAGATAGTATACTGCTGATAGAAAAGAAAACCCGAACTGTCAATGAAATGTATGACGAAAATTGGCATCACTCTGAACGCATTGCATGCGACAATCCTCACATCAAAAGGGACGGGATGGGAGAAAGAAAAGCATTATCTCTAAACACATAAAAATATCATAGAAAAATATAAGAGAATTCTGATTTTTATCCCGGAACTTTCAACGAAAATATTAAGTTAAAAATGTTCAAATAAAATGCATGTAACAAGAAGAGCGCGCTGTAATGAAAATCGCGGAACGAATCTTCTTACTTTTGTCGAATCGTTCAATCTCAAAGACAAAAAACAGAGTTCTTTAAAAATCGGTATTGGCTAATTGTATAAGAGTGGCATTAACCATAATGTATGTGTGTGTGGCGGGCATGCAGGACATCTTCGACATTCAGCGCAGGCCAAGCTTGCAGGAGCTAATCGTCGACTGGCCAAAACTAGCAACACGCGCCAAGGAGAAGGTTCGCGAAAAAAAGTCTTAAAGCAATGTATCCTTGCGCCAAAAGCCACGAAATAAAGAGCAGAATTGCCCCGCAAGGCTTTCACTTCCATTCCTCTCATGGTATTCTGTCGTTATTGATTAAGGATTTCGAGGTATCCGAAATTCTTGCGACTGTCTATAATTGGAGAGATCTCCTTTTGGTCTGCGTTCTTTTTTTCTCTCTCTTCTAAATACAAATGTTCTCTCTGAAATTCTCTCATGCAGAAAATCCAGAGAGAAATTAGATACAAATGTGAATTCATTCGTATTATTCGTAAACCCATCGTGAACTCACACAACCGGAATGGGAACTAACAGATCGCATTCTTGAAAAAGCTTAGCTTTATTAAAAAGATCACCACTAGCACACAGGCTTATATCATCACGCATGTACGCTTTGAAGAATGTGTTCAAACTAAAACACATAACAATATAGATAACGTATTTGATCATTCGAATAAACGAATTATTTGATTAACGATTCTTCGTCCTATTGAATAATGTGATTCATTCTCTTTGTTAATTTATAAAATCGTAGAATCATTAGAGCGACTCGAGACATTACCGGCGATATTAACTGAAAATGATAATATTAATTATCATTAATTATGTTTATTAATTATTAATTATTAGTTATTAACTGAGCATTAATTATTTCACGCAACAATTGTACACACATTATACATTATATTACTATATTTTAACATAATATATTATTTAATAATATCTTTAATATACTATTTTTAATATAATAGTTTTTCCTTCATAACAATTCGATAATTATTATTTTCTTACAATTATTTAACGATCATAATCATAGTTACATAACTCATCACGACGAATAGCGACAAATCATCTGACAAAGTCCGTGATTAGGAAAGCGCGATATGAGTTAAGCTAACGATGACAATCGATTGATGACAAAAAGAAATCCATTCTGCACTGAGACGAGAAAGATTCCAAGAAAGATATTGTGAGCGCGCATCTGCCTTTTGTTGTTTCTAGAATAGTGGATCKCGTAKGCCGTCTCTGGCCGRAWWAATTCCCGACTGGCCGATTCTGCATCACTTCATCAAGACGGAGGTTGGGCCGATTTCCTCGCGCGAATCGAAACTTTCATCAATAATTTCACGTGATATCAACCTGTCTTGTTGTCTTGTTTGTCGTTGTTGTTTCCACAATACGCCGAAACGTTTGTAATGATCTGGCTGCCTTAATTCTCTCTCTCTCTCTCTCTCTCTCTCTCTCTCTCTCTCTCTCTCTCTCTCTCTCTCTCTCTCTCTCTTTTTGTTCTGATCTGCTGATCTGAATTCTCAATCTTTCTCTCGACGACACTTTTGAACAAATTCTCGCTTCAACTTTATTTCTTTTATCCTCGATTAATGAATTCTGCTATTTTCAGATTAATTCCTTAAAATTGAAGAGCCATGTCGCTGTCTTTGGAACTGTCGCATTTTCTGATTCGGTCTGCATAATTCTACTTTTAATATTTTCTTCATCTTTTCGACAAACATTCTGTGTAACTGCAAAGTAAAAAAAACAAAAAAAAACAAAAACACAAAAAAAAACTAAAGGGATTCTAATTCGTGATCATTTTTCCTCTAACAAAGAAGACTGCTGATTTATGAATTTGCAGTTTTAGTAGGAAAAGGTATTGCTTTTTTCTGAGTAAATGAAATGAACAATGTCCGAGATTAGAATCCCTGACGTAAAGTAAGTCTCCCGTCGATGTCGTCAGTGTCTTAAATGTATCGTAAGCAGCGGCTTTTCCAGTAGCCTATCTTCTCGCACATCATGCTCGATAAATACAAAACGAATATTTCTTTTTGTTTTCAAGAAAGTCCATCTACCTTTCTCCTCTAGAAAACTTCTAACACTGACAATAGCAAGCATGTCATTCATGAGAACGGGCTTGAGAACGTTTCGGCCAGCTCTGTCGATGAACAGTCGATCCAAACTTTTTGCCGATTTTTTCATTGTTTTTCTCTAGAACTGTTTTTTTTCTAGAATCTTACTCGAAATCTCTTATTTACGGAGAAGACTTCGTCTCCATTCTTTTTTTTTGCCGTCCTTGCCCTTCATTCTGCTGCTCGCAGAGAGGCAATGTGACATCGTTTTTCGATTTTTCCGCCGGTTGTTCCTACTACCTCTGTTGCATCGCCTTGGCAAAGCAACCGCTGTCGATGTTGAACAATACTATGGACTGCTGGAGTGAACTTTCGAATGTGATCCATAGTTGAGCGGTAATCTCTTTTTCGCAGAAAGCCGAAAGTTTCCTGAAGCCACTGGTGGACCAATACGCTAAAGAAGGCAAAGATAAAAAAGTCGTCTTTGAAGCGAACTTTTCGAAACCGAATTGCAAGCCGAAGTGGTTCTTCCGAAAAGATGTAAGTATTATTTTCCAGAAAAATAATAATATATTTTTATCTTTGGGATAAAAAGATTATAAATTATTTTCTAATATATCTTCTAATAAGCATCTTTAATGTAATAACGATACGATTGAAAAGTAAAATTGAATTCGTAATTCAACATTAAACAATCGATTCCTTTTTCATGCAGGAATTATTCTCCTCGGCCAAATACAAATTCAAGAACGAGGAAGATTGCTATCAGCTTATCATTACTGGTCCAAAAGTCGAGGATACCGGAAAATACACAATCGAAATTTCCGGTGTATCCAGCACAGGTTTCCTCAATGTAGACGGTAAACAAATTTACTTTTTCTTTATCTTAGACTTAATTCTGCATCATGAGCATCATCCGAATCTGCCTATAATGTTTTAAATTTCAGAACCCGATCCGACGTACAGCTTCACGAAACCGTTGCCAAAAAAGACCAGCGGTTTCACGAAACACGAAACCTATATGGAATGTACAGTCAGTTCTAATATGGCTCAAATTTCTTGGTACAAAGGCAAAACGAAACTTGAGGTACTCCATCAAAAAAATTAAAAATTTTGTTATCCTTTGGTTTTTTCATGTTGATCGAATGTTCTGTTTTTCAGGATGGAGATCAATACAGCATCTCTAAGGATATGTCGGGCGTGTGCCGGCTGACGATCAAGAGTGCAACTTTTGAAGATAGTTCCGAATACACGTGCAAAATAAACAAGCAAACGGACAAGACCGAAACCGTTCTCACGGTAGTTGGTGCGTTTCGTTCTTTCTTAGATTAGAATAATCGGAATAATTCAATTTTAATATAGTTTTATCAAAACTTTCAAACTTGTGGTATTTATAACGGTTTTCCTTTTTTAGATTATCCCTACAAATTTGTCAAAGTGCTAAAACATCAGCAGCTAATAGAAAAGGAGACACTGACCCTGCTCTGTGAATTGGACGATGCTGCAGGTGAAGTCAAGTGGTTCAAAGGTGACCAAGAGATCACTCCTGACAAAAGGTACAGGATAATCATATATGTGCTAAATTAATAATTAATATTTTACATAATTATGCTATTGATTCAAAAAGCATTTATGTAAACAAACATGTAAACAAAACATTGAACATTTTTATATCAGAATACAAATTAAAGAGGATGGCAGAAAACGAAAGCTCACTATTAAAGATTGCAAAGTAACCGATGCCGGTCTTTATTCTTGTGTGAGCAACGCCGACAAGACAGAAGCCGAAATTGTAATCAATTGTAAGTAATAATTCTCATTTCTGCTATCGA
This sequence comes from Eciton burchellii, assembly GCA_020341155.1. NCBI lineage: Eukaryota > Metazoa > Arthropoda > Insecta > Hymenoptera > Formicidae > Eciton > Eciton burchellii. The sequence goes on along the minus strand of JAHMML010000026.1, from coordinate 1,967,017 downwards.
CTATTAATCTTCAAGGAAAAGCACTTATATGTTTTTTATGCGAATTATAGACGCCAATCGATTTAATAAAAAGCTGAAAGATACCGTCGCAGTAGAAAGAGAGAAACTGGTGTTGGACGTTGAACTTCAAGATCAAACTGCGCCGGCTGTATTCTATTTCAACGGCCAAAAAATCGAGCCTAATGAGAGAGTGGAAATTAAGAATCTTGGTGGTGGCAAGCACCAATTGATCTTTAATAAATTGGAAATGACAGATGATGGTGAAGTCACATGCGAGAGCGGTCAGTTGACCAGCAGTTGCAAGCTCACCGTGAAGAAGGGCGAGAGCAAACCTATTGTTGATTTTCCTGACAAAGTCGAAGGACCCTGCAGCGCACCCCTGGTCTTTGTTGTGCCTTTCAAAGGTAATGGCTAATTTTGAAAATTTGATAGAGAAAGGAAAATAAAAAGCAGAAAGAGAAAGAGAAAACAGTAACAATAGTACACATAATAATTTCGATATGCAATTCGATATGCTGGATCTTGAGTTAAAAAATTTATCTTTTGCGATAGTTGATGGCACCAAGCAGAGTCAGGTGGAGGCAAAACTCATGAAGGATGGCAAAGCGCTACCTCTCAAGGATGTCGAGATTATCGTCGGCGAAGATAAAATTACATACAAGATCAAGAAACCTCAACGCGAATCATCAGGAATTTATCAGATAAAGATCGGCAACAATCAGGGCGAAGAAGTGAAGGATGTCAATATCGTCATGCAAGGTTCGTGTGATGCTTTTATTGAGAAAACAAAAAATTGGATCTCTTTCTTATCAATCGCTTCTCGCAGATGTCCCGTCCGCGCCATACGATGTCGAAGTCAATGAGATTTTCCAAAACTCTTGCGTCGTATCATTCAAGCCATCGAAGGATGATGGCGGCGCGCCAATCACGAAGTACATCATCGAGCGTCTCGATCTCAGCTTGAAGGCTCAATGGGACAACGTCGGGGAAGTCATGCAGGGCGAAAAATGTGTATACAAAGTCACAGATCTTGTAGCGAAGAAGGAATACAAGTTTCGTATACGGGCGATAAATAAGTTGGGTTCCAGCGAACCAGCGATGTTTGCCAAGCCCGTCCTAGCTAAGGATCCATGGGGTGAGTTCAGCGAATCTGAATTGATTAATATTCTCACGAAATCTGTTTCTCCACTTTTTAGCTTACTATCAAATTTTGCATTATTTTATATTGTTTCAATTCTACGTTATCTTATTCCTTCGTTACTTCAAATTGTTTATTTTAATTACATTAATATTTCAGTTGAGATAAAGTGTGAAGCTGTTATTATGTTTTTCCAGACGAACCAGGTAAACCCACAAATGTTGATGTAACCGACTGGGACAAGGATCATGCTGACCTGACGTGGACGAAACCTGAGAACGACGGCGGTGCACCGATCACTGGATACATAATCGAATACAAGGAGAAATTCGGCAAGGAATGGGTAAAAGGCAAAGAGATCGAAGGCGACGTCAGTCAGGCGACTATCGATGGTCTGAAAGAAGGCACACAGTACGAATTTAGGATACGGGCGGTAAATAAAGCCGGTCCCGGTGAACCGTCTGACGCCACCAAGCCGATCATCGCTAAATGTCGATTCGTCAAACCATACATCGTTGGCGAAGGACTTACGAATATGGTCGTTAAAAAAGGACAGGTCATCAAGTATGATATCAAATATGCTGGCGAACCAGAACCGGAAGTACATTGGTTTCTGGGACAAAAAGAAATTATTCAAGACGCGGCCGAGAGAATTACAATCGACAAATATGAGAGGAATACTGTGCTAACAGTGAGGAAGACCACCAGGCCTGATTCCGGAAAATATAAACTGGTATTGACGAACAGTTCTGGTACCTGTGAGAGTATTGCTGATGTGGTTGTTCTTGGTAAGTTTCTTACTCATTTTGTATTAACGTAAAATCCTAAATATATAATATATATATTCTAAGATATATAAATATTTATATATATATTTATATATATCTTCCAAATAAATAATTTCCAAATAAATAATTTTTTTTTCTAAATTCAAGTTATTCTTTAATGAGAATTTTCATTGCCTCATATAGTATTATTTACTTTAAGAAAGAAATTTTTTTTAATTGTTTTTCGTTTAACGTAGCGCTTAATTAGACAACTAACTATTTTATTATAACTAATAAAATAAAATTTATGCTGCGTTCCATATAATCTGTTATTTTACAGATAAACCATCGATGCCGCAAGGACCGCTCAAGGTAGAGGAAGTACGCGCTAACCACGTTAAAGTTAAATGGGACAAGCCCGAAGATAACGGTGGTTCCGAAATCACGGGTTATGTATTGGAAAAAATGGATTTAGATACTGGACGATGGATTCCAGCTGGAGAAGTCGGTCCTAATGAAAAAACTTTCACGTTCTCCGGCCTGACGCCCAAGAAGAAGTACAAATTCCGCGTCAAAGCGGTTAACAAAGAAGGCGAATCCGAACCTCTAGAAGTTGAAGAAGCTATTATTGCTAAGAATCCATATGGTATAGAATATATCTAAGAATTTTAATGCAATAATATGTTTTTATATGTTTTTATTTCAATTTTACGTAATGCTTTCGGCAGACGAGCCCGGCAAGCCTGGCAAGCCACAGATTTTCGACTATGACAATGTCAGTGTGTCCCTGAAGTGGGAGAAACCAACAAACGATGGTGGCAGACCGATTACTCACTACACCGTTGAAATGAAAGATAAATTCTCCGCTGACTGGATTGAAGTAACAAAGACTACTGACGCGACTCCCGAGGCTAAAGTTGAAGGTCTCAAAGAAAAGATGGTGTACCAATTCCGCATTCGCGCTCATAATAAGGCAGGCGCGAGTGAACCCAGCGAACCCACTGATAATCATCTTTGCAAGCACAGGAATTGTAAGTTCCACCTTTTTTTGATTCATTTTCTGATTAGAAAACCAATGCGATTTCATCATTCAAAAGATTTAATCATTAAAATATGAATGTTGATTTCTTAAAATTGAAAAATAATATAATAATTAAAAATAAACATCTTCAGTGAGACCAAGAATCGACCGCACCAACTTCAAATCGATTATCATCAGGGCTGGTCGTACCCACAAGTGGTCTGTGGATGTATCTGGTGAACCTCCGCCAGAAATCAAATGGATTTGGAGAGATAACATTCCGTTAACCAGTACCGAACGCATCAAAATCGAGAACGTCGATTATCATACAGATTTTACAATAATTAATGCGATGCGTAAGGACACTGGAAAATATACACTGATCGCTGAGAATGCTAACGGCAAAGACGAAGAAACTGTCGAACTTACAGTGCTCGGTAAGTCTAACTTCATCTTTCTGCAATATTTCATTAATATAATGTTTATATCAAATGCGCAAATAAATCTCTGAAAGACAAAATCTTTATGATGGCAATATGCTCAAAAGAAAGTTCTAACAGCAACATCTTTTTCCTTTAGGAAAACCGAGCGCTCCTAAAGGACCTCTGGAAGTCACTGATGTCACTAATACCAGCGCCAAAGTGAAATGGGAGAAACCGGAAGACGATGGTGGTGTTCCAATCAAGGAATACGAAATCGAGAAGATGGATACGAAGACTGGCAAATGGGTCAGAGTTGGTAAAGTGCCTGGAAACTCGCCCAACACAGAATTTGAGGTCACTGGTCTAAATCCCGGAAGCGAATATAAATTCCGCGTGACAGCTGTCAACGACGAAGGTGATTCGGAGCCTCTGGAAAGCGAGCGCGGTGTCATTGCCAAGAATCCATATGGTACGTGATTTGTGTTATTAAAAGCAAAAAATGAAATCTTAATTATTAATTAAAGATTCTACTGTAATTTTCAAGTTAAATACGAATTTTTGGCTAACATGATTTTCGGTGTTGCTACAACTTTCTGTGCATATATATTGAAATATCAGATATGTTTCGAATCTATTTCGGATCTTTCTCAGCGATTAGAATCAAGAGTTAAAAATTACAATTTGGGTTGTTACAGACAATTCGAAATAGGAAACATACGAAATAGAAACATTTAATATTTTAACATCTGCACACAAAATCGTGAGAACAAATAAAAGAATGCATTGAAAGTTGTATTGATCAAGATCTCAATTTTTCTATTTAATGTGAAAAGTGAAATTTAAATATCCTGAGCATGAAGTTAAATGCACAATCTTGTTTCAGATGAGCCATTGAAACCTGGAACGCCCGAGATTACTGATTACGACAACGAGTCTGTAAACTTGAAATGGACCCCACCCGACTTTGATGGAGGTGCGCCGATCGAGAAATATATCATTGAGAAGAAAGATCGATACAAACCTGATTGGGAAAAGGCGATCGAAGTTCCTGGAAATCAACTTGAGGGCAAGGTACCAGATTTAAAGGAGAGAGGCGAGTATCAGTTCCGTGTTATTGCTGTGAACAAAGCTGGACCCTCCCCTCCATCCGACGCGTCCAAGATGCAAATCTGCAAACACAAAGCTCGTAAGTCTTTCTGAAACAAATAAAAAAAACTTTTTTTGTCTTTTTGTCTTTATTTATTTTTTTATTTTTTGAAAGATTACTAACTAAGCTAAACTTTACAAAATATTATTAAATCTTACAAGATTTATATCTTGCACAATCTCATTTCAGTCAAACCGAGAATCGACAGAACGAATTTGAAGCCGATTATCGTACGAGCTGGCAAGACAGTCAAGTACGACGTAGATGTGCGTGGCGAACCACCACCGGAAATCAAATGGTATCACGTTGGCAACGAAGTAAAATCTGGCGAGAACATTGAGATCGTTAATGTCGATTACAATACGAAGCTCACTATCACCGACAGTTTGCGAAAGAATACCGGCTTGTGGAAAATCAAGGCTGTCAATGCTCATGGCGAAGACGAAGCAGAAGTTGAAGTCACAATATTATGTGAATATTAAAAAAATTATGAATCAATTACATGCCTTTCAAACAATTTTTTCAATTTCTATTGTTTTTATATCCATACTAATAATTAACATTTCTAGGCATTGTAATACTTTTAGGCATTATAATACTTTCCATGCATTTAATTTTATTATTTGTTTTGCTATTGTATTTATATTGTTATTTTTATTAATTATCATTTAAAATTATTATATTCTTTAATATACAGCGGCTCCTGGAAAACCAAAAGGACCGCTCAAAGTATCAGACGTCACGAAGAATGCCTGCAAGCTCAAATGGGGCAAACCAGAAGATGATGGTGGCAAACCAGTAACTGGCTACCAAGTGGAGAAATTAGACAAATCAACTGGTAGATGGATACCTGTTGGCCGTACCGCAGATACCGAAATGGATGTGAAAGGTCTTCAAGAAGGACACGAATACGAATTCAGGGTGAAGGCTTTGAATGAGGAAGGAGAATCAGAACCACTCACGTCAGATGGCTCTACACTTGCAAAGAATCCTTACGGTAAATTTCATAATCTCATAAACTAATTATTCATAAAAAACTCATAAATAAAACGCGAAAAATTAAAGAGAAAAATTAAACTGAGAAAACAAAATTAATATTAAATTAAGATAAAATATAATATAAAATAATATAAAATTAATATTAGTAAATTGATTTGTAATGAAAATTATGTAATATGTAAATAATATAAATTACGCTTTTAAATCATAATATTATAATATTATAAATTATAATATTATAATTATAATTATATAATATGGTACAATTTTTGTACAATCACTAATACTTATATTATATACCGATATTATATGAAATCATTTCGAATGATTTTCTTAGACGTCACCAGTAAACCCGGAACGCCGGAATTAGAGGATTGGGACGTCGATCGCGTCGATCTCAAATGGGAACCTCCCAAAGACAATGGTGGTGCAGCGATCACTGGTTATATTATCGAAAAAAAAGAAAAGCCTTCTTCACAATGGGAAGAAGCTCTCGTCACCGATTCACCACAGCCGAAAGGTCGCGTTACCGGTCTAAAGAAGGGTTCGACTTATCAATTCCGTGTTCGTGCCGTCAACAAGGCTGGACCATCGGAACCCAGCGATCCGACGAAACCACACGTTGCAAAAGCAAGATTCCGTAAGTGTCTCTCTTCGTTGATTAATTAATTGATAGTTCTCAATTGTTTAAAAATAAAACAAAAATTAAATTAAAATGTAATTGATCATGTAGATAAAGTGCTTTGCACGAATAAATGACAATTTTGTATTCATGCGAGGATTATAATTTTTAAAAATATTATTTCTTTACAGTGAAACCGCATATCAATCGAGATAAGTTACAAACTATCAAAGTCAGGGCAGGCCAACTAGTGAAACTCGAAGTTGATGTCGAAGGTGAACCTCCTCCAACTGTAACATGGAGCTTTGCCGGTGCACCGCTTCAAACTGGAGCCAATGTAAAGATTGATAACGAGGATTACCTCACTAAGATCCATTTGACCAACACCAGTCGCAAATTAACTGGAAAATACACTATTAAAGCTGTTAATGATTCCGGACAAGACGAGGCTGATGTGGAAATTAACATTCTTGGTATGTAAGCGTGAATAAATTCTTTTTTATCGCAATACTTAAAAGATATTTGAAAGGGAACTTCCATACTATTACGGACAACACATTGTCTAATATTGAAATAAACGATATATATATATATATATATATATATAATACAGTTATAAATTTCGATTCATTTTTAATTAAGTAATCAATTCTTTCTGTGATAACTTTTATGAATAATATTATCTTATTGTTCCCTAAATTTATTTTGTGCGATTTTGCAGACAAACCCGGAAAGCCGGAGGGACCATTGGAAGTATCGGACGTGCATAAGGAAGGTTGCAAGTTGAAATGGAGCAAGCCGAAAGACGATGGTGGCCTTCCATTATCCAGTTATATCGTAGAGAAGATGGACGTGACGACGGGTCGTTGGGTACCGGCCGGTATTGTGGATCCTGAGAAGACAGAGCATACGATTACTGGTTTGGAACCCGGCCATAAGTACGAATTCCGGGTGAAGGCTGTGAATGAGGAGGGAGAATCGGAACCTCTGCAAACTGATATTCCCATCCTAGCCAAGAATCCATATGGTATACTTAGTAATCTTAATCATAATATACATAACATACTACTCGCATAGGAAATTTTATGTCGAATTATTATCTAATCAATAATTGAATTAAAAATGAAAGACTCTTGATATTTAAAGTTAATAAAAATATAGGCTTGTATAGAATAGCAATTTGGCATATAAAAATAAACAGATTTATTATCATTCAACAAACTTTAAGGAGTATTAATCAACTGTTTTTCTCAGTTTTTTAGTTTCAAAACGTACAATTAATGAAAAGTAATGGTGCTTTAGAAATTATCTTTATTTATATAATGGATTACTATTTGTCTTTTAATCTTTTCAGTTTTTCTTTTATACTTTTTGTCTTTTTAATTATCATTATTTTAAATGATTGTGATGCTTATTAAATGCTTTCTGAAATCTTTTAGATGCTCCAGCGGCACCTGGACTTCCAGAAATTGTTGATTGGTCGGAAAACATGGTGAAGCTCAAGTGGGAACCGCCTATAAGAGACGGCGGTGCACCGATCACTGGATACATCATCGAGATGAAAGACAAATTTGGTACCAACTTTATCAAAGCCGCCGAGATAGATGGAGGTGTATGTACTGGCACAGTTCCTCGATTGGAAGAGGGCAACCAATATCAATTTAGAGTACGCGCTGTGAACAAAGCCGGACCCGGTGAACCTAGTGAGGCAACTAATCCACACATAGCTAAAGCTCGCTGGCGTAAGTGTTGGTCTTATTTAAATAAATTTGCCACAAAAGCAAAGATAATAATTTTATAAAATGTATAATTCTAAATGCCATTCAGAATTTATTTTAAAGCTGCCTAAGTATTAGAAATGCTATTATTATGAGTTATAAAATATTCCTAAATTTTATTTTTAATTTACAGTAAAACCATACATCGATCGCACGAATCTGCAACCAATAACGGTAAAAGTTGGCCTCACCGTGACTTTAGACATAAATATAATTGGTGAGCCACCTCCAAAAGTTACTTGGATCTTCAAAGACAAAGAGCTCTTATCAGACGAAACGATACGCATTGACAACGTTGATTATAACACCAAGTTTTTCATTTTAAAAACTAAACGCGCACATACTGGTAAATACATGATCAAGGCTAAAAACGAGGTTGGCGAGGATACTGCCGAAATAGAAATCACTGTTCTCGGCAAACCCAGCAAACCTAAGGTAATCTAAAATATCTAAAATAATATATTGAATATAATAAAAGATAATCAAGTAGGCTAAAAAGAAGAATGTGCATGAATAATTAAGCTTTGAAGAGAGATACGACAAAAATAAAATAATAATTAAGCAATCAAATAGATTAGATCAAAATCAAAGATAAGCAAAGAGAAAAAAATTAGACAGAAAAAAATTAAACAGTAAAATTAATCATCTTTATCAGGGCCCATTGGAAGTGACTGATGTCAATAAACACGGCTGCAAACTCAAATGGGACAAACCTGAAGATGATGGCGGTTCACCAGTCGAATATTACGAGATCGAGAAACTGGATCCTCTTACAGGACAATGGGTGCCCTGTGGTCGCAGCAGCGAACCGGAAGCGACTATTACCGGATTGCAAGAGGGCAAGCCCTATAAATTCCGTGTAAAAGCCGTCAACAGAGAAGGAGAATCTGATGATCTAGAGGCTGATAAATCCATCATAGCAAAGAATCCGTTTGGTACATATCGAGAATGAAATTTTTTATCCTGTTTTAAGCATTTATTATCTTCGATTGTATCTTTTTTGCATATGTCATATAACTTCCTTGATTCCAGATGAACCGGGCAAACCTGGTCGACCGGAGCTTAAAAATTGGGATAAAGACTTCGTCGATCTCGAGTGGACTCCGCCTAAAGACGATGGTGGTGCTCCAATCGAAAAATATATTGTACAGATGCGAGACAAAGAAGGTAGACAATGGGTGGATGTCGCTAAGGTTTCGGGAGATCGCACAGCCGCCAAAGTAACCGATGGTATCCAAGAGGGTCACGAATACGAGTTCAGAATCGTGGCAGTCAATAGGGCCGGACCTGGCGAACCTAGTGATACTTCAAAGAGTGTCATCGCTAAACCTCGATTCTGTAAGCATATATTTATTTTGCCTGTATAAATTTGAATTCTTCATTAAATTTGTAATTAGAAATATTCAATATTATATATATCAAATGATATATTAATGCAGTGGCACCACATATCGATCGCAAGAATCTTCACAAGAAAATCATGCGAGTCGGCCAGATGTTACGTCTTGAAGCTGATATCAAGGGCGAGCCACCACCAATTGTCACATGGAAACTCAAAGACACAGTGCTGAAGAGTATGGATCGTCTCAAGATTGAAAATGAGGATTATCATACAATGTTTATCCTCAATAAACTGCAGCGTTCGGACGCCGGCACCTATACCGTCATTGCTAAGAACGATAGTGGTACTGATCAAGTAGATGTTGAGCTTCAGGTTTGTGCAATCTGATTATGTATTTAATTATATACTTTCCTTTAACTGAAATTCTTTGTTAAAACTTGGCTAACTGTAATAATATTTTTAACAATCATTAGGTATTAAGCAAACCCAGCAAACCGAAAGGACCGCTCGAAGTATCTAATGTGACGGCTGAAGGTTGTAAATTGAAATGGAATAAACCTGATGATGATGGTGGTGAACCGGTCGATCATTACGTTATTGAAAGGATGGATGTAGATAGTGGACGCTGGGTTCCATGCGGTACCAGCAAGACTCCGGAAGCGGATGTTGCTGGTTTGAACGAAGGCAAGGATTATCAATTCCGCGTTAAAGCTGTTAATTCCGAAGGAGAATCGGAACCTTTAGAAACGACTATACCAACGACTGCCAAGAATCCTTACTGTGAGTAACTTATCCATTTACATTAATTCTTACATTCATTATCAATTAATTAAAAAGAATTTTTAAAGAACATTTTTCTTCTTTTTTTGTTGCGTTCTTCTATTAAAATTCTGAATAAAGGATTTTTATCATCAAATCTGCGGCATTACATGCAGCATGTTTGAAAAATAAGGCAATATTATATCAATGCAAGTATTAATTACATGTATAAAAATCATTGATCTCGTTTAAAGCCTATACTTCACCATACCTAGCATGGCAAGTGTACCTATCTAGTGGTCTACTATGACAGACCTATGCCCAAATATGATCTAGTATGTTTCAATATGGCCACGTATGGCCGAATATAGCTGAATATGTCCAAGTATGATCGAGTGTGGTTCAGCATGGAAGTGTGTAGTCGAATGTAGAGAAATATGGCCAAGAATGGCATATGGTCTAGTATGGCATAGTATGGCCGAGTATGGCCAAGTATGAGTGAATAGGGCCAAGTATGGCCAAGTAAGACGAGTATGGTCGAGTATTGCAGAATATATCTAATATGGCAGAGTATAGCCCAGTATGGCTAAATTTGAATGGCCGAGTATGTCCCAGTATAACTAAATATGGCGATTATGGCTAAGTAGGTCCAAATATGTATGGCCGAGTATGGGAGAGTAGAGTGTGATCGGGTATAGTGAAGTATGGCTAAGAAGCATGACTAAGAGAATGAAAAAAGTTCAAAATGAAGAATTCAATATTATCTAAAGTTTGGATGCCTATATAAAAGAAAGAATCTATCAATATGATTAGTATTGTACAAGCGTTACTTATTGAATGATCCATTATTCTATTATATTTTATAGTCATTTTATAGTCTCAACTTATATACACTAATTAATCCAATTATTTTTCATATTATGAAGTTATGAAGGAAATTCTTTTTCTCTCTTTCCTACAGATTTTCTCAATTGAATTACAAATAATCTAAAGCAAGCTTCGTATATTTTACACATAATTATTTGTGATATATTTCTATACTTGCAGCTGAACCTGATGCACCAAGCAAGCCCGAGCTAAAGGATTGGTCAAAGAATCACGCGGATTTAAAATGGAAGGCTCCGAAGAATGACGGCGGTGCTCCTATCGAGAAGTACATCATTGAGAAAAAAGATCAATATGGTAAATGGCAGAAAGCCGTGGAAGTACCGGGCAACAAAACGGAGGCGAAAGTGCCAGATCTTATAGAGGGTCAAAAGTACCAATTCCGCGTTAAGGCCGTCAACAAAGGAGGTCAAAGCAAACCAAGCGAGGCCAGCGACATTCTGACTGCTAAGGATCGTTACGCTGCGCCTAAGATTGATCGTACCAACTTAAAAGATATCACGATCAAAGCCGGTAATGTCATTCGATTGGATGTGAAAGTCACAGGTGAACCGCCACCAAGCAAGACATGGTTCCTAAATAAGGCCAAGCAGGAATCCGCAGGAGTTCTAACCATTGAAGTAGAGGAATACAAGACCAAATTCGTAGTTTCTTCAGCTAACAGAGCGCATTGTGGCACTTTGACCTTGAAGGCGGAAAACAGTTCCGGCAAGGATGAGGCTTCGATCGAAATCTTGGTGTTGGACAAACCCAGTAAACCCGAAGGGCCGCTCAAAGTATCCGATGTACATAAAGAGGGTTGCACTCTCAAATGGAATCCGCCCTTGGACGACGGAGGCGCGCCTCTGGACCACTACATAGTCGAAAAGATGGACACGGAAACCGGCAGATGGATCCCAGTTGGACGTACCAAGGAACCTAATATGGAGGTAGAAAACCTGGTGCCCGGACAAGAGTATAAATTCCGAGTTGCGGCTGTGAATGCGGAAGGCGAATCTGAACCATTAGAGACCGAACACGGAATCATCGCAAAGAATCCATTTGGTAGGATCTGCTTTTTTTTCGTATAATTTCTTTAAACTATTACACATTTGATATTTATAAGATCGTATGCACGAAAATTAAAATTTTAAATTTTGTTTCCTTGCTTAATACAAATTTTTATTTTAAAGAATCTATAAAGTAGGAATTATCAAAGTCTTAAAATGCCTTCCTATTTTAATGCCTTAAATATATATTAAATTATATATATTAAAATATAGCTCAAAATAAAAACTATACATTTTTATAAGTATTTAATTTTATAATAATAGATTGAAATGAAAAAAATAATATTTTTCTTTCTAAATGAATATTGCAAAAACAATAAAAGATAAGCAAAATTTTAAATAAAAACTTTATTATTTCTAATAATATATTTTATAATAATATAATTAGACTTTGAAGTCATTTTTTGACTTTTAAACATCTATTTTTATTTTTGTCAACGAATATAAGATATATATGATATTGTGGAAAAATACATGTTCCTTCAAGCTACATTTTGAATATTTAATCAAGATGAAGAGAAGAAAAGATACTTTTTAAAATCAATAAAATTTTTCGAAATTGTAACTTATAAATAATAATTTTTCTATTTTAATCTTAATAAAAAAATCTTATTTTCTAAATTTTATACTTTCATAGTATTATTCAAAACATTTAGATAAACTTTATTTTTGCATTGTAGATGAACCCGGCGCACCAGGACGTCCAGAAGCGACCGATTGGGATAAGGATCACGTAGATTTGCGATGGACCCCACCGTTAAAGGACGGTGGATCTCCAATCACCGGATACGTGATCGAGAAGCGCGAGAAGGGTGCGCCCAAATGGATTAAAGCGTGCGAAACTGGACCAGATTGCAAGGGCCGTGTCGACAATCTCGATGAAGGTGTCGAATACGAATTCAGAGTAAAAGCTCTTAATGCCGCGGGACCTGGCGAACCATCCGATGCCAGCAAACCAATTACTGCCAGAAGTCGAAGACGTAAGTTCTCTATTTATATATGAATTATAAAAGTTATAATCTCTTTTAATTTTTCTTCTTTTGTTAAGCTATTTGTAGAAATTCTGAGAAATATTCCCTTTGAATGATAAGTAAAATAATTTTCAAATTATTTGAGATTCTCTTGAACGTGACGATCAATGTGAATTTCTTAACTTAAAAACATTCTCAGAGAATTGGTTTCGAGAGTATTGCGCAAAATATATTTCCATTAATTTTAATTATTACTTTGCTATTCAGTCCCGCCGAAGATCGACAGGCGAAGCTTACGTGACATAACTGTGCGCGAGAACGAAGCGTTTCACTTTGATGTGAAGATCATCGGCGAACCACCACCAGATGTTACGTGGGTTATCAATAATAGGAGTATTCAGCAGACTACGCATCGCAGAATACAGAATGTGCCTTACAACAGCAAATTCTTCAACGACAAACCTGAGCGCAAAGATAGCGGTACTTATAAAATCACAGCAGTGAATCAGCATGGATCTGATACCGCTGAAGTTGAAGTCACTGTTGTCTGTAAGTAAAATAATTATCGCTTTGTCCCGATTAATGTAATTACCGTATTAAACTTTTCTTAATTAATAAATATATTAAAAGCATAATAAAATTCATAAAAAATAATATCTAAACATACAATGACACAATAAATTAAATTAAATGATATGAATCAATGAATCCCAATTGTTTATCAGCGAAACCTAGCAAACCAGAAGGACCACTCGAGGTATCCGACGTGCACAAGGAAGGATGCACGCTCAAATGGAAAAAGCCCAAAGACGACGGTGGAGAACCAATCGAGGGTTACCTCGTGGAGAAGTTTGATCCAGAAACAGGTATATGGTTACCAGTCGGCAAGACTATCGGACCGGAGATGAAGGTCGAAGGACTTACGCCTGGACACGAGTATAAATTCCGAGTGAAGGCGCTAAACAAAGAGGGAGAATCCGAGCCGCTGGAAACCTTCGGTTCGATCGTAGCTAAAGATCCATTCAGTAAGTGAAATATTTGCTATAGCTTTTTTAACAGACGATATCTTACATCCGTGATTCAATAATATATATTCTCATGTGAGTATTTAGTTACTAACTAATTATTTTCCTAATTTCTACTTTCTGGCAGTCACTGCAGATTCAGAAATAGTCAAATATGTCTTTCCATTTATTTTATTAATCTTTATATTATTAATATTAGTATTAGTTAGTCAATATCTACTATTATCTACTATTGTGTGGTATTATCTAATATTATCTAGTATTATCGGTATTATTGGTATCATCTGTCAATATCAAATATTTATTTAAAATATAATAATATTATTTACTAATCTCATATTATTTTCCCTATAGCTGTTCCAACTGCACCTGGAGCACCAGAGCCAGTCGATTGGACAGCCAACCAGGTCGAACTCGCCTGGAAAGAACCAATTAGCGATGGCGGATCGCCTATTACAAGCTACATTATTGAAAAGAAAGATAAATATAGCACCATGTGGGAGAAAGCTTTGGAAACTGAAACACCAACCACTAAAGCTCTGATACATGGTTTAATAGAGGGCAATGATTATCAATTCCGTGTGATTGCTATGAATAAAGCCGGACAGTCGGAACCAGGCGAAGCTAGCAAGACATTCACGGCTAAGCCGCGTTTCTGTAAGTAATAATTTCATTGCCACGACACTTGGCACATGATATTTAAGATGTCAATTGTGCGTGACCTATATAAGGTATCCTTGTACTCTTATAAAACACATGCATGTTAAAAATAATAACCACATGCTTGTCTAAATCCGGTCTTACGTTTTGGCATACTCTAATCATCTAATTATTTATCGCAGTGGCCCCGAAGATCGACAGGCGTAATCTGCGGGATGTTACTCTGTCCGCGGGCTCAATGTTGAAATTTGACGCCAACGTGATTGGTGAGCCGCCGCCACATATTGAGTGGCGTTACGGTGCGATACCGCTGCACTCCGATCGCAAGATCCAGATCGACAACAGTGACTATAACACCAAATTTAGTATACGTCCAGTAGCCCGGGATGATAGTGGTGATTACACTGTCACGGCGAGTAATTCGTCCGGCAAAGACTCTGTAACGGTGCAAGTGACCGTGACTGACAAACCAACGCCTCCTGAGGGACCGCTTCAAGTCTCGGATGTGCACAAGGAGGGATGCAAACTGAAGTGGAAGAGACCTAAGGACGATGGTGGCACACCGATTGAATACTACCAAGTGGATAAAATGGATCCGGAAACTGGATGTTGGGTACCTTGTGGACGTTCCACAGAGCCCAGTGAGTATAATTTCTTGACACGAATTCATCATAACATAAAGTATCAATATCCAAAATGAATATAAATTTATTTATTAGTAAAAGCTGCTTCATATAGATTTTTTAAAATATTCATATTAAATTTAAAAGTACTTGACTATAAAATTAATCAATTTCAAATTAATTCAATTAATATCAATCACATAATAAAAATCCATATTTTAATGTCATATTACTCATTGCAGACATCGAAGTAACAGGTTTAACACCTGGCAAAGAGTATCTCTTCCGGGTAGCCGCGGTTAACGCTGAAGGCGAGTCAAAGCCTTTGGAAGCAGAGCAGACAATCATTGCTAAGAATCCATTCGGTATATCAATCATATTCTTATGCATATTCTTAAGCATATTCTTTTTAAGAATTAAATTCCTAATCTAATTAAATTCAAAATAAATTTAAATCGTGACATTTCATTTGAAACAACCAATAATTAATCAATTATTTGTATCTAATCATAGATGAGCCAGACAAACCCGGTGATCTCCGAGCCACTGATTGGGACAAGGATCACGTCGACCTCAAATGGACTCCACCCACCAATGACGGTGGTTCGCCAATTACTGGTTACATAATTGAGAAAAAGGACAAATATGGCGAGTGGGAAAAAGCATTGGAAGTGCCCGCTAACGACACTTCCGCCACTGTGCCGGATTTGATCGAGGGTCAACCGTACGAATTCCGAGTACGAGCAGTAAATAAGGCCGGTCCCGGTGAACCATCAGATCCCACGCCTACAATCATTGCAAAACCGCGCAACCAAGCGCCTAGGATTGATCGCACAAACTTGATCGAAATAAGGATCAAAGCCGGTCAAAACTTCAACTTCGATTGCAAGGTGACGGGTGAGCCCCCGCCAACTACCAAGTGGATGCTGAACGGCAAAGAGGTACGGCCAACTGATCGTATTAAGGTAAAACACATGGACTATAATACCAGTTTGAACGTGCGGATGGCAACACGAACGGAATCTGGCAAGTACACCGTAATTGCTGAAAACATCAATGGCCGAGATGAGGCGTTCGTCAAGGTCACTGTATTGGACAAACCAAGTCCACCGCAAGGTCCACTTCGAACGTCCGATATACATGCCGAAGGTTGTAAACTCACATGGAAGCCACCAGAAGATGATGGAGGACAACCAGTGGAGAAATATCTCGTGGAGAAAATGGATGAAGCAACAGGCCGCTGGGTACCAGCTGGGGAAACCGACGGGCCTGAAACGAACATGCAAGTGGAAGGCTTAACACCTGGACACAAGTACAAATTCCGGGTGAGGGCAGTCAACAAACAGGGCAAGTCCGAACCGCTCACTGCTATGCAAGGCATCGAGGCGAAGAATCCCTTCGGTAAGACAAATATTTTATTAAGATTATCATGTTATGTATATTTTTAAAGTAAAAACTTTAACTATTTGAAATTAAATACCTTTAATAAATTGTTTTTATATTTTTATTTGAGTTTTCTAATTAGCAATTTTAAATAATTTTGATATTTTTCATCTCTGATTGATTTTATATTCCAGTTGATGTGATATCGTGTTATATAATTATCATAACTATTATAATATATTATTTAATCTAATTTTCCGAAGATTTCAAAATATTTTAAAAGCTTATTTATATTTTATTATATCTGATTATCTATCTTTTTCAGACGAGCCAGGCAAACCAGGCATACCTGAAGTAACTGATTACGACACAGATTTTGTTGAGCTTCAATGGAGCCGTCCTGAAGAAGATGGTGGATCACCAATCACTGGTTATATCATAGAAAAGCGTGATAAATATAGTCCGACTTGGGAGAAGTGTGCGGAAATAGATGGTGATGTAAATCGTGGTAGAGTCAATGATCTAGTCGAGGGAACTCCATATGAATTTCGTGTAAGGGCTGTTAATAAAGCCGGTCCTGGTGAAGCATCGGAGGCGTCCAAGTCTCATATAGCACGACCTAAGAATCGTAAGTAAATAAATAACAAATAAATATATTTTTATCTGACATCACGATAGATATAATCTATTTAAATATAATTTGTTATATCACATATCTTTTTTCTGTCTTTAGTTCCACCGAAGATCGACAGAAAATATATGCTGGATGTGAAAATACGCGCTGGTAGCTTCTTTGATTTTGATGTTCCGGTAATCGGAGAGCCGCCGCCAAGCAAAGAATGGTCATTAAAGGGTGTCACAGTGACAGCGAACGATCGCATCAAGATTACCAATGAGGATTACAATACCAAAGTGCGCGTGATGGAGGCGAAACGTTCCGATTCAGGTGTTTATACTCTAGAAGCTAGAAACGTGAATGGCAAGGATTCTGCTACGTTGACCGTCAATGTGCTGGACATACCAGCTCCGCCAGAAGGTCCATTGAAGGTGGATGATGTTACCAGAAGCAGCTGTATCCTCAAATGGCGGCCGCCTAAGGATGATGGCGGTTCCGAGATTCAGTATTATCAGGTCGAGAAAATGGACACGGAGAACATGCGCTGGGTACCTGTAGCCGAGGCTAACAGTACATCGGCGCGAGTGGACCATTTAATAGAGGGTCATGATTACCAGTTCCGTGTACGTGCAGTCAACAAGCAAGGTGAATCCCTACCATTGACAGGCATGGACACCATCACGGCTAAAGATCCGTTCGCCAAGCCAGACAAGCCTGGCGTACCAGTGGCCATTGATTGGGACAAGGATCATGTGGACCTCGAATGGGCACCACCCAAGAAGGATGGTGGGTCTCCTATAACTGGTTACATCATCGAAAAACGACCTCGTTTCGGTCAATGGGAGAAGGCCGTCGAAATACCCGGCAATAAGACCAGTGCCAGAGTGCCAGATCTCACCGAGGGTCAAGAATACGAATTCAGAGTCATCGCTGTCAACAAAGGTGGACCTGGAGAGCCATCTGATGCATCACTGCCAATCGTTGCTAAACCACGTTTCAGTAAGTTTTTGCAAAACTTCATAATATAGTTAACTTTACTTTATAAAAATTTTATTTTGGAAATTGAAAATTAGTATTAAGAAAAAGCGAATATACTAAAACAAGTGCAGAGATTAAAAGAACATAGAGTTAGAGATGACTTTAGAAAATGGACGATGCTATTTAAATATTTAGTGTTAGAAATTTTAATATATCAAAGAAAAATGTGAAAAAAGAAAATCTAGAGAAACTACAAAACAAATACATTAAATGGATTTTGAGTCTTGATTCCGGATTATATATCTTATAAGAAAACTTTATAAAGAAAAATTTAAAAAGATTAAGAATAATTGCAAGATGTAACGAAATAAGTTAAAAAGCGTTAAAAAAGAAAAGAGAAAAGAAAATAGTCTCAGAAGAGTATTCAAGAGAAGAACTATAATAAAATAGAAAGAAAGGAGAGAGAGATTTTACAAGAATAGTTTCAATTCAAGAGAGATTAAAATAATGAAGGAAGAAAAATGGATATAGTCCGGATAATAAAGGAGAAGAAATTGGGGAAAGAAGTGATAGAAAAATGATACAAATTACGATATTGAGCATAAGAACATAATGATAGTAAAAAGACTAATATATCTAAGAAAAATAAGTTACAAACATATAAAGTTAATAGAAATATAAAAACAAAACAGGAAAAAATAAGACAAACAGAAAAACAAAAAGAAGATGTCATATGTGAGAAAGAGGGTAACACATATATGTGGTAACATATATGTGAAAGAGATGAAAACAGAATAAAAGATATGAAAAAAAAAGAAAGAAGTAAATGATTAAGAGATTGAGAAAGGAATGAGGAATGAGTAAGTCAATCCTATAAATCAAGCCCTGATTTCAGACTGATTTAAGTCGATTTAATAAAGTATGTTATCCTATTAGAAATTATTCTTATATAGAAATAAGGATAATTTGTTCTTGTTAAAATAAATTACTACAGATCTTTCTTTGTATTTATCGCATAATCGAAATTATAATTACAGTCGCTCCTTCGTTCGACACACATTTGTTGAACGACTTAGTGGTACGTGCTGGTCAGAAGATCAGTTATAATATCCCCATCGTGGCGTCACCTAAACCTAAGGCAACATGGACTCGCGATGGTGTTCAAATTGTTGCTGATGCTCGTCATGAAATGTATACTACCAACACCGAGACTACTTTCGAAATACCGTTCTCCGTACGCGGCGACACTGGACGTTACACTCTGACTCTGGAAAACGAGCATGGCAACTTTAGGTAATTAATAAGTTGTAAGAAATAATACAAGAAATATTTTTAATATATATTTCTTAACATCTATTCTACTCCTTAAAGAATAATTAAGATCAATAATAGAGAGATATTAGATTTCAATTAAACATCTTAATGATTAAAATTTTAATAAAGCTCATTTTAAATAAATTCGAAGTCATTAAAGTGATTTTAATAATCCAATCCAGATAAATTCTTGAATAAATTCTTCTTTGTAATTTAAAAATATGTTTAATAATCATCAATTAAATAATAATCAATCAAATTTTTAGCGCCAGTGCCAGAGTCACTGTTCTCGACAGACCTGCACCACCGGAGAAACCGTTGGATGTCAGCAATGTTACTAAAGAGGGTTGCCATTTAACCTGGGGTCATCCGCTCGACGATGGGGGTAGTCCTATTCTGCATTATGTCATTGAGAAAATGGATTTGTCTCGTGGTACTTGGTCCGATGCTGGTATGAGTATGGTGCTGAGTCACGAGGTCAGTCGTTTGACACATCGCAAGGAATATATGTTCCGTGTCAAAGCTGTCAATAATGTCGGCGAATCTGATCCGCTCGAGACTGCGAAGAGCATAATCGCAAAGAACGAATTTGGTGAGTGATTTTGACAAAGAAGAATAAAAAGAAAGAATGCCTTAAGTCTAAATAGAAGTATCGCTAAAAACAGCAAAGTTTAATCGATGATACATTTGGCTAATATTAATTTAAGATATTACTATCACTAAATTATTATTTAAAGATTATTACACGTTACATCATTAGATGTAGATGTAGATATGTAGATTATTAATTCCTCGTACATTTTTGCAGATGAACCGGATGCGCCTGGAAAACCACAAATCACAGATTGGGACAAAGATCATGTGGATCTGCAATGGCCAGCACCAAAGAACGACGGTGGATCACCGATAACGAGTTATATTGTGCAGAAAAAAGAAAAAGGCAGTCCTTATTGGATAAATGCTGTTCATGTGCCAAAGGATCAAACCAACGCTACCGTGCCAGATTTGACAGAAGGTCAGGAATATGAGTTCCGCGTGATTGCTGTCAATGCTGCTGGTCAATCCGAGCCATCAGAACCCAGCGATCTTGTTACTGCTAAACCTCGTTATCGTAAGCTATCATATTTTTCCATCACTTATTAAAACACATAATGCCGCTTTAGTAAAAGTCAACTAAACTGCAAATTCTGAAATGTTCATGTGTGTATATGTGTGTACCTAGTGCACGTATATAGTACATTTCTTATTATATTATTATATTTAATTATTATATAATAGACTTTGACTTTTTGAATATTGGACAGATCTTAATTTCATTTTATTAAGCAAGTTTTTAAGCTTTTCTAATTCTTTCAGTGGCTCCGAAGATCAAGACGCCTCTGCAAGATGTTCGTATCAAGGCTGGACTCATTTTCCATGTAGATATCGATTTCATCGGCGAACCGACTCCAGAGGTGACGTGGAGCGTAGGAAGCAACGAATTAACTTCTAATGATAGGACAACAATCACTTCAATTGGCTATCATACGATCGTACATATCGTCAATGCCAAAAGATCTGATTCAGGGTTGTATCATCTGTTGCTGAAAAATAGCAGTGGTATAGATGAGGGCAGCTTCCAGGTAATTGTCTTGGATAAGCCAGGACCACCGGAAGGTCCTTTACAATACGAAGAGATCACCAACCAATCTGTCACGCTTTCTTGGAAACCACCTAAAGATAATGGCGGCAGCGAGCTTACGTAAATAAATTTTTAATATCAATTATTATAATTTTAGGATTAATAAAAAAAATATCAAATATCAGAAATCTAAATTCCTATATTGAAATTATAATTAAATTTAAACTAAATAAGAAATTATAAATTATAGTTAAGAAATTATAATTACGATTATGCATTTTATTATAATTTATTTAAAAACTAAGTGTGATACTGATATTACGAAGTTATTTTTCACATATCTTGTTTTATTCTCCTAACAGTGGCTATGTTATCGAAAAACGCGATCTCACTCATGGAGGTGGCTGGGTACCAGCAGTTACGCATGTCAATCCCAAATATAATCACGCAACCGTGCCAAGATTACTTGAAGGAACCACGTATGAATTCCGTGTGTGCGCGGAAAATCTTCAAGGTCGTTCCGAACCATTGACTACCGATCGATCCATTGTGGCTAAGAACCAATTCGGTGAATACTTCTTTTAATTATGAGATTTTATAATCCCCTATCTTTCTGCATAAATCTGCATAAATCTATTTTTCAATGTGAACTATGCAGTGGTTCCTGGACAACCCGGTAAACCAGAATGTGTCGATGCCGATAAGGATCATATCAAGATTAAGTGGACGCCGCCCATCAGCAACGGCGGCTCCAAAATCATCGGCTACGATGTGGAGCGTCGTGATCGCGCTACTGGTCGCTGGATAAAGCAAAACAGGGAACCTGTTAAGTATCCAGAATACTACGACGATCATGTGACCGAAGGCCATCAATATGAGTATCGCGTGTCAGCCATAAATGCTGCTGGTGCCGGTAAACCGAGTGAGACTTCATCCGTGTTCACGGCTAAGCCCATGAAAGAAAAGCCGAAGCTTTATCTTGACGCTTTAATTGGCCGCAAGATCAAAGTACGTGCCGGAGAACCGATCAACGTGAACATACCATTATCTGGTGCTCCCACGCCGAAGATCGAGTGGATCAAGGATGGAAAGTCGCTCGCGGAGACTCTTCGTTTATCAGTAGGTTTAGCTTGTCTCATTTTTTATTATAAGCAAGATTTTATTAAAATTTTAATCATTATGAAAATATATTTGAAATCTTATAATCTTATAAAGATTTATATCAAGATTTTATTCCATTTTGTCTTCCTCTACAAGTATATAAGAAATACAAGTTAGCCGTTACATGATTTATTCTAATTTTTTTATTACAATTATTGTTACCCTTTGCTTTAATGGAACCCTTACTCTTTTTCCTCTATTGAAAATATTGCATTTCCTCATTTTTCTATGTTATGTTTTCAGACGGAGACTAAGAGCGATCGAACGCAACTCCTGATTGAGAAATCCGTGCGAGATGACAGTGGCACTTACACCATTACTGCCACAAATGAGCATGGCAGGGACTCAGCTGACATTGAAGTAACAGTAGTGGATAAACCTGGACCACCACAAGGTCCTCTGCAATATACTGGCACGACGCAAGAATCCGTCGGGTTATCGTGGAATCCACCTGTTGATAATGGTGGATCCGATATCACGAATTACATCGTCGAAGTTTCGGATTATGGATCTGACAATTGGCGACAAGTACCTGGATATGTCCCCAGAACGAGTTTTACAGCAAAGGGTTTGATCGAGGGTAGGAAGTATATCTTTAGAGTCCGCGCTGAAAATATGTATGGAGTGTCGGAACCGTTAGAAGGTAAACCTGTGATCGCCAAAAGTCCCTACGATCCACCGGATGCGCCGAGCCAGCCTGAGATTCTCGGCTATACTCCTAACAGTTGTAGCCTAAGCTGGAATCCACCCATCAATACTGGCGGCAAGCCTATCACTGGTGAATCAGACTACCAATTAAAATCAAGTTCATTTCTTAAATTTTTTTTCTTTTCTGATTAAAATACTGTCAAATATCGCATAATCAAGCTTCTTATATCATCTTCTCTTCATCATCAGGTTACTATGTGGAAAGACGCGAACGTGGCGGCGAATGGCTGAAAGTTAATAATTATCCTACGCCGAACACGACATTCACCGTTCAAGATTTGCATGAGGGCTCGCGATATGAATTCAGAGTGATCGCTGTCAACGAGGCTGGACCTGGCAAACCTAGTAAGCCTACCGAACCTATCATAGCCGGACACCAACGCTGTAAGTGTATCTCGATTTATTTGCATGCATCAATTTTGATCTGATTTCTTAAATTTAATTTTAATTATCAATTCATTATAATTTAATCGTTTCATCGTATATTCGTTTCTATAATTAGATATAATATTAATATTAATTTCGTAGTGCGTCCCGACGCACCTGAACCACCCAAGGCGGATAGAATCACCAAGGACTCAGTGACTCTGAGTTGGCGTCCACCACGAAATGATGGTGGCGCAAAGATCCGTGGCTATATCATCCAGAAAAAAGCGAAGGGCGAGGATGATTGGTCGGATATAAACGGCGCACCAATACCAAGCAATGTATATACCGTTCCAAAACTGCAGGAAGGCGAAGAGTATCTGTTCAGAGTGTTTGCAGTGAACGACGTCGGTAGTAGCGATCCAAGTCGACCTAGTAATCCTATTGTCATTGAGGAACAACCTAACAAACCAGTCATGGACCTCGGTGGCGTTCGCGATATCACTGTCCGCGCCGGTGAGGACTTCTGCATCCACGTACCTTACATTGGCTTTCCCAAACCAACCGCTACATGGTTCGCCAATGATGTTATTAAAGATGAAACTGATTCGCGTGTACATCAACAATTGGCCGATGATTTTGCAAGGTATGTATTATCATAAATTTTAGAAAAAGAATTATTAGAATGGAATATTTTTTTAGAAAAAGAAAATCAACAACAAAAATAATTTAATGAATACTTAAACAAAAACTAGATATAATATTAATTAATCTTTTATTAGTCTGGTTGTGAAGAATGCGAAACGGTCAGATGGAGGACAATATAGGCTTCAGCTGCGCAATTCGTCTGGTTTTGATACAGCAACTGTCAACGTCAAAGTGCTCGATCGTCCAAGTCCACCCGAGAATCTTCGTGGAGACGAATTTGGTGGCGATGCTCTCACTCTCTTCTGGAATCCGCCCAAAGATAACGGCGGTGCTGACATCACTAATTACGTGATCGAGAAAAGGGAACCAAAGGCCGCTACGTGGTCTAAAGTAAAGTTTTCATAATTATTATAAAATTATTATAGACAAAGAATAATTATTAATCTGACAAAATTCATAAAAAAACATTAGAGAATCAATATTAAAATTTCAAATTTTTTCCCCTGAAAAATATAATTAAAATCCTGGAGACTAAAGAGATGGAACTTGCAGGTGAGTAGCTATGTTACGACACCCTTCGTGCGGGTGAGGAACTTGACGGTCGGCCAAGTTTATGAATTCCGGGTGATGGCTGAGAATCAATACGGTACATCTGATCCAGCAACAACAATTGATCCTATCAAAGCAAGACATCCGTTCGATCCGCCAGGCGCCCCGGGCACGCCTCGCAGTGTAGAAACTACTGAGGACAGTATCACCATCACTTGGACCAAACCGCGTCACGATGGTGGGTCACCGATTATTGGATACGTTATCGAGAAGCGTCTCTTGAGCGAGGACAAGTGGGTCAAGGCAACCCCGGCTCTAGTGCACGACACCACTTACAAGTAAGTAACTTATATTAATCAGTTGCTGCGTAGGCTCAGTAATGTGTGTCTTTTCTTGTTAATCTATTTCATTATTCTTGCAGAGTCACTGGATTGATCGAAAATCACGATTACGAATTCCGTGTAGCTGCAGAGAATGCCGCGGGACGAGGACCATGGAGCTCCAATTCTGATGTCATCCGTGCTAGTGCGCCGCCATGTAAGTATATATCTTTTTTCAATTTTTTGATTAAATTATATTTCAAGCTGAAAATATATATTTATGTATAGAAAAAATTCTTTATTGAATTTTGAATACGAATATTTTATTATATCATTGGTTTTCTTTCAGTCCCACCAAAGATCACTAGTGACCTTAGCATCCGCGACATGACCGTGATCGCCGGAGAACCGTTTACCATCACGGTACCGTATATGGCGAATCCCAAACCGAGACCGAGTTGGTCCATTAACGGTGAGGAAGTACTCACCAGTGACAGGATCAAATTCGAAACGACTGACGTTGCTTCGCAATTCATCAACAAGAAAGCAAAGAGGACAGATACCGGCACATACACAATATATCTTACAAACACTGTCGGCACGGATTCCGCCTCATGCAAGGTTCTCGTTGTCGGTAGGTTTTTTGCTGTAAATATTAATTTAATAACATATTTTAAGGGACTACAAGACTTTAAGATTTAAATTCCAAAGGATTTATGATAATTTTCATTTCTTGATAAATATATATCTTTTCATATCATATATTTATTTTGCTATTATATATTATAAATCATGAAATTTTTTTCTCAGACAAACCATCACCACCTCTAGCGCCTTTAGATATCTCTGACATCACTCCGGAAACCTGTACATTGACATGGAGGCCACCCTTCGATGATGGCGGTTCGCCAATTACAAATTATGTCGTTGAGAAATTGGATCCAGCTGGTGTAAGTATTTTATTACAAAAGTTCTGAGTGATAATCGCCAAAGAGATAATTTTATTCTTTGTTTTTCTCTTCCAATTGCATATCTTCATAATATCTATTGGTTCTAATCCTTTTCAGTTTTGGGTGAAGCTGAGTAGTTTCGTAAGGAACACGCATTACGATGTAATCGGTCTAGAGCCGAACCGTACATACAACTTCCGCGTGAGAGCAGAAAATCAATATGGTGTATCTGATCCGCTGCAAGCTGACGAACCAATAACAGCCAAATTCCCATTTACGGTACCCGATCCACCTGGACAACCGCGTGTCATCGACTGGGACACTTCAAACGCGACGGTAGTCTGGACAAAGCCATTGTCTGATGGTGGATCTCGTATTCAGGTATTATCCATATTACAATTCCTATTATTTAACATTATCCATATCAGAATTTTGTTTAGCCCTTTCTTTTTCTCTGCTTCTTCTTTCAATTTAAATATGTGTTAGAATTAAAAATCAATATTTGATATTATGCAAAAAATTTTCAGGGTTACAAGATCGAATTCCGCGATCCTGCCGAAGATGTACAATGGCGTGTGGCGAACGACTATTTGTTCAAAGATACCACATATGTGTGCTACGGTCTGATGAGCGGCCACGAGTACGAGTTCAGGATTCGCGCGAAAAACGCGGCCGGTTTCAGCAAACCGAGCCCACCGTCTGCTCCATTCAGACTCAAGAGCAAGTTTAACGTGCCCTCGCCACCTGGTACGCCACAAGTCACCAAAGTTGGCAAGAACTACGTTGATCTGCGATGGGAGCCACCTATATCCGATGGTGGCAGCAGGATAACCGGTTATGTAATTGAGAAACGCGAGGTGGGCAGCGCAATGTGGTCCAAATGCAATGAATATAACGTCGTTGACACCGAGTACACGGTCATGCACTTGATCGAACGCGGCGACTATGAATTCAGAATTTTCGCGGTGAATGCTGCTGGCAGATCCGAACCGAGCTCATGTACCACACCGGTGAAGATCTGCGAAGTCGAGGGCGGCGAAAAACCGGAATTTATCAGAAATCTGCCTATCAGTCAGATCGTGCCGCTTGGCAAAACTCTTGTTCTCGAGTGCGAAGCTACGGGTAAACCTCTGCCAACTGCCAGGTCAGTCAAAACGTCATATTTTATAATATTCTTTTAAATATTTTTTATAATAAGAAAAGTATCTTAAAGACAAGACTATACTAATTATTAGATTTTATCTAATGAAAAGATATCTCTTTTCATAATATTACTAAATTTTTAAACGCAAATATTAATTTTATCTTAAAAACTAATAACTTACTGTATACTGTATAAATACTTAATTTATAAGAATTTGATAAAAACATTAGAATTAGAATTCGATAAAAAAATCATGATCATTAATTTCACTTGGCTATAATTTTTATCAATTTAGGTGGCTGAAAAACGGTCGGGAGATCACTTTAGGCGGTCGTTTCCGCGCCGAAGCGATAAATGGCATCTACAGACTAGTAATCTCCGAAGTCTGGGATGCGGACGATGGTGATTATAGTTGCCAGATCTCGAATCCGCTCGGTATTGCCACAACTACGTGCCGGCTGAAGATCGGCACACCACCGCGCATTGAACGCATGCCAGGTGATCTTTATCTGCCAGAAGGTGACAACACAAAAATCAAAATCTATTACAGTGGCGATCAACCGATGGAAGTAACGCTGAAAAAAGACGGTCACAAGATCGTTGAAACCACGCATATCAAATACACCGTGTTCGACGAGTATCTCATCATCTTTATTAAAGATATCCAGAAGGACGATGCTGGTATTTACGACCTATCCATTTCAAACGATAGCGGTAGCGTGAGCGCGTCCTTTACCGTCTACATCACCGGATTACCAGGACCACCAACGGGACCTCTTGATGTCTCAGATATCGACAAGCATACGTGCACCCTCTTCTGGCATCCACCCAAATACGATGGCGGTCTGCGAATCACTCATTATGTGGTAGAGCGTCGCGATATCAGCCACATGCATTGGATCATTGTATCATCCTTCTGCAAGGATACTACTTTCATGGTACAAGGCCTTACTGAGGGCCAGGAATATCTCTTCCGAATTATGGCTGCTAATGACAACGGCATGGGCCCGCCACTGGAAGGCGCTAATCCGATTAAGGCCAAGGCACCATTTGATCCACCAGGACCACCAGGAACACCCAAGGTTATTGAAGTGGGTGGCGATTTCGTCAATCTTTCATGGAACAAACCGGAATCAGATGGTGGCGCTAAAATCCAGGGTTATTGGATAGACAAGCGCGAGGTTGGCAGCCAAGCATGGCAACGCATAAACGCCATCATCTGCCTGCCGACGCAAATTAATATTAGCAACCTAATTGAAGGTAGACAATACGAGTTCCGGGTCTTTGCACAGAACGTAGCTGGTCTAAGTCCAGAATCCATGGCCTCGACTTCAGTGAAGATCGTCGACCCGCAAGCGGCGAAGCCTCCAGAGATAATCCAGCCTCTCAGCAAGGTATCTTTAATTTCCACTTCATCCTTAAATAACCGATATTTGAAAATTCAAGATAAATAAATCTAAAAAGCATCTAAAAAATACCTAAAATCCATCTTTTACTTATGTATTTTTTATTTCTTAATCTAATTTGTATATTTAATCTAAAAAATATGTTGCGATTAATGTTTATTTATTCTGCCAGGTGAACTGCGTGCAGAACCACAACGCTCACTTCCAGTGCAAGATCATTGGTACGCCAAAACCGACTATCACGTGGTTTAAAGGCGCTCGTGAAATTGTGAACGGCAGCCGCTATAACATCTATTCTGAGGGTGACACCCACAACCTCATTATTCACGATGTATTCGGCGAGGACGCAGACGAGTACATCTGCCGCGCGATGAATAAGTGCGGTGTCAAATCCACGAAAGGCGAGCTTTTCATTAAAACTCCGCCGAAACTGAACGTACCACCACGTTTCCGCGACACTGCTTTCTTCGACAAGGGCGTAAATGTTGTAATCAAGATTCCCTTCACTGGTTATCCGAAACCGAAAATTACGTGGGTGCGCGAAGGCGAAGTAATCGAATCTGGCGGTCATTATTCGGTCGAGGTGAAAGAACGTCACGCAGTATTGACGATTCGTGATGGCAGTCGCATAGATTCAGGTCCCTATCGCATCACCGCCGAGAATGATCTCGGTCAAGATTCTGCCATCATAAAGATTCAAATCAGCGATCGTCCGGATCCACCTAGATTCCCGCAAGTGGATAACGTCGGCCACGATTCGCTCGCAGTTAGTTGGAAACCGCCGATGTGGGACGGTGGCAGTAATATAACCAATTATGTAGTGGAAAAGCGCGAACACCCGATGAGTAGCTGGATCCGCGCTGGCAATACCCGGTTCTGTAGTCTGGCAGTGACTGGTCTTAGACCTGGTCATCAGTATGATTTCCGCATATGCGCAGAAAACATCTATGGACGTTCCGATCCGAGCGAGGTGACGCCGCTGATCACCACGAAAGGCGTGATTAAACGCGAATTCAAGAAAAAAGAGTATGAAGTAGACGCGAGCGGTAAAAAGATCCGTGGCCGCGAAGACGAAAAGCCGCGTGACTACGATCAATTCGTATTCGATGTGTACAGCAAGTATGTGCCACAGCCAGTAGAGATTAAGCATACGTCTGTATACGACAAATACGACATCCTTGAGGAAATCGGCACAGGAGCATTCGGCGTAGTGCACCGTTGCCGCGAAAGGATCACTGGCAACATATTTGCCGCCAAGTTCATCCCAGTGTCGCACGTGATGGAAAAGGAACTGATCAGGAAAGAGATTGATATCATGAATCAGCTGCATCATCCGAAGTTAATCAATTTACATGATGCCTTCGAAGATGATGACGAGATGGTACTAATATTTGAATTGTAAGTATCTATTTCGAATAGTCGGATCTAACGATCAATTCCGATCAACTGCGTTAACTCTGATCTCAATCATTTATTTCTTCAGTTTATCCGGTGGTGAACTCTTCGAAAGGATTACGGCTGAAGGTTACACTATGTCTGAAGCAGAAGTCATCAATTATATGAGACAAATCTGCGAAGGAGTCAAACACATGCACGAAAAGAATATCATTCATCTTGGTAAGGCATCTTTACTTTAATGATCTTAATTACAAGAATTTCTCGTGAATATGGTTAAATCCTATTTTTCTAATTCTATTTCAGAAAAAGTTTTCATTTTCAAGTATGAAATGATAGGATTCTATTAATTTTTTTTCTGCTTTTAGACATAAAACCGGAGAATATCATGTGCCAAACTCGCAACAGCACTAATGTAAAACTGATTGACTTCGGGCTAGCTACGAAGTTAGATCCGAACGAAGTAGTTAAGATCAGCACAGGCACAGCTGAGTTTGCTGCTCCAGAGATTGTCGAACGCGAGCCAGTTGGTTTCTATACCGATATGTGGGCTTGCGGTGTATTAGCTTACGTTCTGTAAGTAGATATATTTACATTTGGTATTATTGAGAAAAATAAACAACAATGAATTAACATAAGTCATTTTTACAGATTGAGCGGTCTTTCGCCATTCGCCGGTGACAACGATATCGAGACTTTGAAGAACGTAAAGGCATGTGACTGGGACTTCGATGAAGAGGCATTCCGCGACGTTTCCGAGGAGGGTAAAGATTTCATCAGACGATTACTCGTCAAGAATAAAGAGTACGTTTTACCATTTACTGTAGAAATATTTTACATTACTATTCTCATTTTCTTTATTATTCACCTTACTGTCATGTATATATTTGCTTCTTAGAAAGCGAATGACGGCGCATGAATGCCTCCTTCATCCATGGTTGACTGGTGACCATAGCAAATGGACCAGCCCGATTGCCAACAGTCGTTATCTCAGTATCAGAGACAGATTACGAGCCAAATACGAGAATTGGAATAAGTATGTCCTTCCTATTGGCCGCCTAGCCGAATACTCATCTCTCAGGAAACTTTTGATCGAGAAATATAGAATCTACGATTCTTGCTTTGGTGAGTGATCCCTTAAAACAAATGCAGAACGGCAAAACAAGGTAGAATATTACAGATGCACATATAAAATTAATAATTTATATATTTTCAGATCGCCGACAAGCAGCGCCCAGATTCGTCATTAAACCACAAAGTGCGTTTGCTTACGAAGGGCAGAGCGTGAAGTTCACTTGTCGCGTAATTGCGATCGCAGCACCGACTCTGTCTTGGTCGCACAACAATCAAGAGCTGCGGCAATCCGTCAAGTTTATGAAGCGGTATCATGGCGACGATTATATCTTTATCATCAATAGGGTCAAGCTGGAAGATCGAGGAGAATACATCATACGTGCAGAGAATCATTACGGCTATCGCGAGGAAGTCGTGTTCCTTAACGTACAACGTAAGCGCTTCTGTAATATAAATATGAATAATGAATTTTATATAACAATCCATTATTTACAATTTACATAGAAGATATTTCTACAATTATCCTCCTCATTAATTTCTTAGCGCTTCCAAGAGAAATCCCGAAGTACAGGCCAGAGCTACATCCAGTGCGTAGACGTGAACCGCTTGGCTATAATGTATGGTTGGAAACGATCGAGTCGGCACCAAGCTTCACTTTCTTGCTACGACCACGCGTTATCCAAATCCGACAGACATGCAAGTTGCTCTGCTGCTTGAGTGGCAATCCACCGCCAACTGTGAAATGGTATAAGGATAGGGAAGAATTATCTAAATACAGCTACCCCATGAGCAATGCTGATGGTGTCGTGACAATGGAAATTATTGACTGTAAACCAGAGGACAGCGGCAAATATCGTTGCGTCGCCAGCAATAAACATGGCAAGGATGAGACCAGTTGCGTGGTCATTGTGGAAGGTACGAGATGAAGTTTGTAATTTATTTATTATATATATTTCTTTATTAAAACAAGAGTTTGACGAAGTGAAGATTTCGAAATCTTATTCTAAAATTAAATTATTCTTAAATTATTCATAAAATTTAAGAGTCGAGTTAATGAATAATGAAATAGATAAAAATTTAATATTTCTATAATTTGAGTCTATTAATGAGATAGGCTTCATTGAGCGTTTGTTTTATAGGCACTGAAGAATCGGAGGAACAAGTAAAATTAGTACACGACCTCCTACATTCCGGAGGTAGAATTGTTTAAGAACTTATCCCCGTTTGTCATTTTTTTCTTTTTCTCTATTGTTACAGATGATGCGATGCTTTATTGCATTTCCTTGTTTCGTTTCCATGTATATTATCAAATTTCCACATTGGAAGTTATAGCATACCTAAACTACCATATAGCTCCACCATGCTAACTATATACATCTTTTCTGTTTACTTTTTAGTTTATTGATTTGGTTTATTTAGTTCATTAATTTTGCACAGAGTTTTTTCATCCTTGTGCGCGTGAAAAATGCAAGTCTCATTCTTATGAAATCTGTTACCGATTTCGCTTATGTAGATAACTTATATAGATTTTCATGTAATTAACGAGAATTGTACCTCTATTCATACAATTATACGTTTGTATTAACGAGCGATTTTATTCCAAGATCGAAGGTACATCGAGCAACCATTAAAACCGGCACCACCACCGATTGTAACAATCCACAAATCCAGCGGCTATAGCGGCTACAGTTCCACTACCAGTCAGGGTCAAGCAAGTTCATTGTACAGCAGCTCCACTTCTAAGCAGAATTTGGCAATATCCTCCTCATACAAAGTACGAAAAGATAAGATACATTCACATGTTTCAGGCAGATCGTATATAAATTATACAAAATTTTTTTTATATTCTTATAATATGCATACGATGCTTTGGTAAGGCATAATACGTCAATTAATCCTTGAATGCTTTGTGAAAATGATTGCATTTATGATATTATCATTCTTAAAATTATCATAATATATTTACATATTAACATATTAACATATTAACTATATGACCCATATAACGCTCACGCTAATACTATATATGATATATATATATATATATATATATATATATATATATATATATATATATAGTATAATATCCAAAATACATACATATATATGTATATACCATACTTATATATATACACAAATATAAATAAAAATTCATGTCCAAGAATGCCTTATTGAAATTATAAGTATTCATCAGCAGAAATCAATACAAGCAAATCAGCAAAATTGCTTAACAATTCATAATAGTATTATTAAATAGTACCGCTTTCGCGGAAACAAATAAACCTGTCATCAATCTTGAGCGAATAATTTTTACATTCGTTATCCTTTGAATAAAATCTCGAATTTTCGCAAGAACCATGTATGCGCTTTTTCTTTTAACGGTGTTCTCTAATGCTACTTCTTCAAAATTATCTTACACGAAATCTCATGGAAATCCTGTAATACATACAAATCATATAAAATTTCTAATGGCGAGAAACAGAAAAATTCAAAAACTTTCTAGCGTTTGTTGGCTTATTTAAGAATTTATTAAAATTACTGATATATTCTTTGAAATATAATCCAGGATAGCTCCAGTACAAAGATTAATGAGTCATCTGACAAACGAAGTATCAAGAAATATGGTTCGAAACTCGACACCACTGGTAGTCCATCTCGGTCCAGGAGTACCACGAAAGAACTCATTCGTAAGCGCATTATTTTTATATAACGAGTGATTCAGAGCAAATATTTGTGAAATGCCATACTCCTGAGTGACTTCCAAGACAATTCTTTTTCTTGCAAAATTTTCAAGGAGACTTAGATTTTATTAAAGTTATATTATCATTTGCGAATAAACGTATGATTCGCAAACCAGCGGATTCGATAATATTTAATGATTCCTTCATGGAAAACAATGGCAAAGCACCATGAATACTTAGTAAAACTCTTTTTGATTATTGAGAAAACACATTTTATATATCCATATCAATAACATTGCGTGCAGTATAGAACATTACATTACATAATCTATGCAATTAAATCAGTTCAATATTTGCTATCGTCAAAAAAATATGCCGAATGTTTATTTTTATTATGTTTCCTCTTATCATCATATTATCTTTAATCATTAAATGTATAGTTTATTGATAGTTTAATCATTAATTCTGGCAATCTGCAAATCAAACGTACTTGCCAAAATTTTGTAACAAAAAAAATTATTTAGAATTCATTCAGAAATAGAATTCATCCGTTCATTCATTTATTATTCTTCAGGGACGAATATTTATCTTGAATCATTTTTATATTATGTCTCATAAATAATTTAGATATATTTAATACAATATCTTTAATTCTCTTGTAAATATTAAAGAACCCTCGGACGACTCAATGAGACCGCCACAATTTACTCAGAAACTAAGAAATCTAATAGTTAATGACGGTGAGCAATTGGAGCTTATGGTAAAGGTCGATGGTGATCCAGAACCGCAAATTACTTGGAACAAAGATGGCAAGGTAAATGTATTATTATACAAATAAATAATGGAAACGAAATTAAATACATCATGAAATATTTCTGTAGATATTGAGCTCATCGGAGATCGTTGATCTCAAATATAAAAATGGAGTAGCTATTCTCACAATCAACGAAGTATTCCCCGAGGATGAGGGCGAATACTCATGTCTTGCAACCAATAGCATTGGCAGCGATACAACATCCTGCAAACTGACTATAAAACGTAACTACATTCAAACATTTTTGTCAATGTTAATTTAAAAATGTTTTAATGCGATTCGATTTAATCAGATTTAATGATATTTTTCATTTAATCTATTGCTTCATTTCAGTCGGAATACCTTTTCACCTTATTATAAACTTTATTTATTATTAATTTCCAATTTATGCAGCTGTAGAAAACGCTGCCGGAAAGAAACAAAGCGATGACAAGTCGCCAAAGATTGTAGACCATCTAACGAGCATGCAAGTAGTGGATGGCGTGGCTGTGACTCTCAGCTGTCGGATAATCGGTGCCAAGAAGTTCGACGTAGTTTGGCTACACAACAACAAGGAAATCAAACCTAGCCAAGATTTCCAGTACAGCAATGAAGCAAACATCTACAAACTAATCATCGCCGAGATATTTCCCGAAGATTCCGGTACTTATACATGCGAAGCTTTCAACGATACAGGAGAAAGCTATTCATCGTGCACGTTAAGCGTACTCGGTAAATAATCAGATGAAATGATTAATAAAAAAAATATTTAGATTTCATTGAGAAGAGATTGATAAAAATATTTTTGTTCTTTAATATATCGTCAACTTTTCTAGCTCCAAACGAAGAGTCGAAAAGCCCAGTGTTCGCGACATTCCCGCAGTCTGCAACAGTGAGCGAAGGCGAATCGGTGACTTTCACGTGCAAGACTGATATCGCACCTTTGAAAGGTAAAAGCTTCTATTCCAATGTTTTCTTTTCTTAACATTTCATCTGATACAAATTAATTATCTTCTACATTGCACTATTTTAATAATGACGCGAATTTTTCAGTGACCTGGCTGAAGGATGGCAAGGCAATTCCCGAGACAAGCAGTAGATATCACTTCAGTTCAGACGGCAATACATC
Organism: Eciton burchellii; assembly: GCA_020341155.1. NCBI lineage: Eukaryota > Metazoa > Arthropoda > Insecta > Hymenoptera > Formicidae > Eciton > Eciton burchellii. The sequence goes on along the minus strand of JAHMML010000026.1, from coordinate 1,931,573 downwards.
TTTCGAGTTCGGCATCAAAACGTGCACGGCTATTGACGTTGGCCAGTATTCAGCGCGCGCAATCGGTCAGAAAGGCGAAACAAACGCGGCGTTCGCGCTTAATGTCGTTAACCCCGCCGAATTGTGAAACCAATATCCGAATGCTGGATCTTAAATCGTCAATCGTTATAATCAACAATCGAATCGGAGCATCTCCATTTCAATTCATTCTTTGTGGACATTTCTGGATTGAATCAGATCAAATATGAGAGCGCATACAAAATTCTTTGAAAATTTGCTCATGCGAGTTCTTCGAAGTGAACATGTTCTCTCCGTGTTTGCATCCTCCAGCCGGCATCAAGTTACTTCCGATCGATCATCTTCACATTTTCCACGCTAGCCTTTAAATTTGAACGCGAGATTGAACGAGAATAAGACATGATGAAGGAGAAACTGAGAAACACGAGCTGGAGATAGGAGAGATGACTCAGTCTTCAAATTGTTCTTAAATCGCACGAATGAATCTCTGCGAAAAAAAAAAAGAGGAAAGAAAAGTTGGAAGACTAAAGTATCTACTGTTCTTTCGCGAATTCTGTATGTAAATTAATTTTCAAACGCTGTATTTTCTTTCTGTATGTTTATCGCATGAACCGCGCGAATCACCAGGTCACGGTGTCTCATCCCTGCAAGATCGCAATCAACGCGCGAACATTACAAGGATAGTACGTGCAACTTATTACGCTAAAAAGATTATTCGGTTTTGCTGTATTACATGACTCGGCTTACTTGATTCGAGTACATATACATATACATAAATATTTTACGGGCACATCACGGTAGCACTTGAAGAAAAGAAATAAAGAAGGACATAAGAAGAAAGGCATTCATATCGAAATGACCAAATGCGATTTTCTCGACGGGACTGCCAGCATCCTCTAATATCCAAATATACATTCACTTTTAACATCGAAAAAATCTCGTCGAGAGAATTATTGGAACAATACAAGAAGACTAACTTTAGGTTGCTAGCGCGATGTGCCGCCTTATTCCACGTTAATGGTACGCATCGTCATGTTATACTTGTTTGAAGACTGCTTCCGTCAGAAATTCTATGATGAAATAAAACGCGTATGATTTAAAATGAATCTTGTGTATCATATTCGTTATTTCACAGACATATATAGCCATTAATTAATATGATTACAAGCGTAATTCTTTTTCCTTTCAACTATGTTCATTCCTTGTATAGTTAAATCCATCATAATTATCGGAGAAATAAAGAAAATACTTCTCAGTATATCGAATAGTAATGAAAACATAATCAACGTATACGTCAATAAAATTTTTAATGTAAACGTTCATATAAAAGTCGTAAATAATGTAGAATGTTCATGTGATACTTTATACGATAATCTTATATACATATTATTTACATAAACTGAAATAGAAATCGTGGCATACATAAAATCGCAGAATACATAAAATATCATAATTATCACGATTGTATGATCGTGAATATGGTTCATATAATTATTCGAATAACGTGATAGTTCGCGAGATCAATAAAGAACACATGGATAAAAAAGATAAGATTTGATACTAAAATAATAATGTAAATATGCAAACAATCCCTTTCCAGAAATATTTCAACAAAGTTGCATATTCACATTCTTTTGACTGCTATTTTTATATTTTTGCTTTACTTTTCGTTTATTTGTTGCATTTATTCATGTGCAAGCCGCGTTATCTAATCAGTATAAATCAGTCGGATTAAGCAGTTTGAAAAATTTTGTCATTCCTTTGGGGAGACTAGTGAATTTCTAGTCTCTATCCTGTATAGGCCAAACATACAAGTAAAATTGATGCAAAGACGACAAAGTTTCTATAACTGTAGACAATGCAATATAAATCAGAGTCGTTTGACCGATTGTCACTTCATTGACAAAAGTAAACGAATAGTGTGTATTTCATGATCCTCAAGTTGGAAAAGCTGTAACTATTTCCCCAGTTCTGAAAGAGGTAGGATACTCTCCTTTCAAATGCACCAAACTATGATCCAACAACTCTCCTATCATCTCTGCAAAACATTATATAATATTGCCTTCTCTTCTTTATTATGGTAATGAAAATATAGAATATATATAATGAACGGTATAAATTATAATTATATATTTACCAACGTAACATATATAACTCTAAAATGATAATATTAATGAAACAATTATATGAAATAAATGAATGCATGTTATCTAATACCGGGTAAAAGAGTTCCTCACATATCGCTCTCAAGATAGTACAGCTATTTTATTATTATACACAAATAACTTTTTACACAATACAAAATCTTCAGGAAATATCATGATAACAGGTATACATCTATTCTGGCTCCAGGTGTCTACGAATTATTAAAAATATTGGTGAGACTTAGCTAAATTAACGATGAAACAATGTGTGATACTTTTAATAAAAAATCATCTCGATAAATTGATCAGAGACGATGGTAAAAAGCAATCATATAATGTAAATCAATATGACAAAATATTTGATGTATGTACTTTAACAATAACGGTCAGACAAATCATTACAAATGAGCATTGTATCTATAGTGAAACGCTATAAATATTTTGACAAAATCTTCACCTGTATACATGTCATAAATATCAACGCTACCGAGAAACTTTTTCAAGAATAATAGCTTGTTTCTTATAAAATGGCAAATTATAGGTTCAGCATCTCAACATACCAAGAAACAGGGATTACTTTTATTGATAAATATTATTTTATGATCATTATTCCTGCTAATATCTACTTCTCAGGATATCTATGTAGCGTAAAAAAGCCAGTTTTTCGTTATCAGGGAGTAACAACAGATCTTAATATTAAATTTCCTCGAATTTGCGTCGAATTCTCCACCAATGAAACACAAATAGTATATATACTGTATAGTATATAAAATCGCGAAATGACTAACTATATATAAATACAATATTCGACGTTTGATAATGAAGAAAATAAAAATCACTTGTACCTCTGCCAATAATTTGCATTCCTATCGCATCGTTTTTGACTTTTACGTCTGGAATTTTTGAGAAATCTTTTGGAAACCTAAATGTATCGAGTAAGAAATAACGTGTCACGTGGCTATCCCAGCAATAAAGATAATTTTCTTTTTTATAAATATTAGATCTCTTACAGATAACAACACTATACACATATTTTTTTGGCAGTATATAGATAATATATTTCCTGAAAGAATCTCCTGAACAAATATTGAAATTCTTAATTTATTATATATAGTAATTCATTATGCAAAAATAAAATGCACAGTTTTATAACATGACACAATATAAATATATAAATATATAAATATATAAATATATCATTTATATGCTCACCTGATTATTTTTTCTTCATGTATTTAAAAAAGCTCTTGCCTTAAAGTAAGTATATCTTAAATTATGATTAAGAATTAATTTTAAGGAGTTCTTCTTAGACAGGGTGAAGATAAATTCTTTTGGCAGACTAGTGAAACGATCTAGATATGCTGCCAAACAAATATCCTGCAACAATGTAAATCCTAACTCTTGCGCAAGCAGCCAAATGTCGCTTAAATAATTCGATAATAAGAATTGCTCCTCAACTTCACTATTATATGTATATTAGTTCATCCACTAGAAACAATACGTTCAATTCCAGGAAAGTCAAAATATAATTAATCTCCGTGTCATCTTCAATCAAATTGTTAAATTCTTCGTCATATATCCATATATTGAACAAAATCCTGCAAAATCAAAGATGCACAACATGTGCGTGAAATGGGTGTGTGCGAGAATGTATATGTATGCATGTATCTGTGTACACGCGTGAACGTGCAATATTTATATTAAAAATAACGTATTAATAAATAAGAAAGTATATTTGTTAACCTATAAAAAACGTATTTGCTAAGATCATTAACACAAAAACTTCATAACTAATAATTATAAAAAAAATTAGGCATAACACAGAATAACGAATACTTCACGCGATTAGGCATGATCCTTTCCTGATTGGCAGGATAAAATCAACCGATAGAAAATTTCTATAGAGATCCCATAATTAATCACTGATCATATGATCATTGATTATATTTTCAATTTGGCAAGAGATTGGCGAAATAATGATCAGTTGTGGCTTATCAAGTATGAATTGCCGGTTATCGAGAATCAGTGTCACAGTTTCGCATATATACTGATTTTCACGATCAAGCCTCTCCATGACTTCGTTAACCGGACCGTATTTATTGCGTTATTGATTAATTTCCAATGTTCCATCAAGCATCCAGCTCGCTAAGCGAATGTACATGGTCCTTGGTGGTCATTTCTGAAAATTCGGCTGGACAAATCAATAACTCGAAAATTCAATAGCCAAATTCAAAATTCAATTGAGCGGTTTCCGAGCAATCTGAAATGGCGAGATCGCCCTTGTCAACAAATACCAAGTTTATTTTTCGTGCTCACCGGCTATCCGATCGACTTCATGCTTATGATCAATCCACTGAGCCAATACAGGGATGAGAACCACATTGTAGCTTAACCACGCTTATGCTTAAATCTTGGGTGAATGCCAGCATGCTGTAATTAGAGAGTTCGACGCCTTTCGGCATACTAGTGGTGCCCGACGAATGCATGATGCAGGATCTTCTTGATGTCGTCGAGCTCGAGATATCGAAAGTTCGCTACTTGAACGACACTATAGCCGTTCAATACCTTGGAGAATGAAATTGTGCCGGAATGGTCGCCATCCCACAATAGGACTGCAGTTCTTATTCTTCATCGTTTTGGAATCACGTCTACGGATTTCATCATGCAGAAGATTATCTTTATTGTCAGCTTCCGCATCTATTGCGTTGTATCTAAATTCATGTCTTCATTTCACGTGTTGAACATAAGTGGCCGCTAAATAAGGCATGATAACATCGAGATGATTGTTGGAGCATAAGCTAAACATGTTGCTGATTCCTTGTTCCTGGAGCCATGATACGCATTTCAAAGTTTCTACAACTCCACATAAATGATAACCTTGTCTGTTCTACATTCGCGATATTATTCTCATATTTCTCTATGCTCTTCCATATCACTCTCCAAGATTTTTGTACTCCTTCGAGAAAGCCACTTTTCTTTTGTAGATATCCATCACTGTGAATTCCTTTATCCATTGTTAAAGATGTTTTTGTATCAAATTTTGAACACATCGAGGATATAAGAGCCGTTTATTGCTTCCAAAATTAGAATTTGGACGAATCCAATAAATTTGGAATCCAATTAGAAATAATCGAAGGAACGACTGCTATCATGCAGAAACTTCCGATTTTCTTTTTATCTCTTCTTTCGGTTCAACAAAAGACTGAACCGTCGAATTGATGACACTTTAAATCAATTAAATCAATTCGCGCCATTACTTGCGGAACTATTAGCGAATATAAACTATTTCAAACATAATTAAATGGTCAAGAAATGGTCACGTGATCAATAATTCTTTTCTTGCTAAAAGTTGGGAAAGACGCGAAGTTCAATTTCAAATGTTGTATAAAAAAAAACATATACTTTTTGCCGCTTACTCGATTCCGTTGAATGTGCCTAGCGCATGTATCTCATCGTATTTTTTTTAAACTTGTCTTCTGAGTAGCGCAATTAGCTTCTGCTAATAGAGAAGAAATGGATTATTATAACTGATATTACAGTCATTCTTTCTGGTTGTACTAACTTACGCTAATTCTCTACTCCTCTTTCCCTTATCATTTTCAAATTTAACATATTTGTTAAGTTTGAAAACTCCTATTCTATATGCAGATCCTTATAAATCAATCATGAAGATGAACTCAACAAGAATAGTCGTATTATTTAATCAAATATAATCAGATTTGTATTGCCTTGATTCGCATTAGCCCTTATCTTTTTATGTATTATCAACGTATATCTACTTAACAATAGCATATATTTCTTTCCTTTCTTATGTACTCATTTGTTGTAAATGTAATGCAAAGCTTTTGATATAATGCAAAGCTTTTTCATTACATCTGAAGAATGCTGATACGCAATTCATGCGATGAATATGATTTCAACATATTCATTTTCATTCATGTGCATGTAAGCTTGAACTGAAATGTTTCTGTTGCATCGGACAGTTGGATTGTTAGATAACTTCCAGTTTCTAATGAGACCACCTGACTTCATATCGCTAGATTGATGCTTATAATACTAATACTTATCTTTTTGTGAAGCTATGTTCCAAAATTAAAATGTTTAAATGTTTAAAATGTTTAAATGTTTAAATGTTTAAAATTTATTGCACTATATGACTTGAAGGAAATGATGTTTCAAGCTGCGAGTTGCACTGATCAAGAAAATGCATTGAGAATTTAAATAGAACCGGATTTTTATTCTCTGAATTTTCAAATACCAAGTATCTGTAACATGTATCTCAAATTTTTTCAAGTCCGATAACAATTGATACAGTTACTGACATTTTAACGTAGGAAAATTTATAACGCTCATATGCACTTTAACATCATTCGTATTTATTTCTGTATAACTTATGTATTTGAATTCAACAATTCACTTTATAAGAATATGCATTTTATAAGAATCATAAGTCGTTTTTCTTTGACCTGTCATCCTTCGATATGATATAAGCTAGAGCCTTCGAATGTCTGGAACAAATATTTTCCAATTGTCAAAGCACAATTCCTTCTCGAAATAGTATTTTCAAAATCGAGATATTTCAACGAATTAATCAATTATCAGAAGTTTTAATAATCTTTGTTTACTTCTTATATTTGGCAACGGATCAGTTTTTCAATATATATAGTTATTTTATATATATTCTTTACAATATATACGAAAAAGGTACACATAACTCAAAATTTTAGGCCAAAATTGTGTTTTTTTTTCAATTAACATTTCCATATAAATCTTTTTTTTTTTTAAATTCTTAATCTTAATCTTAAATTCTTAAGTTTTTCTATTTTTTAAATATCCTGATATTACCAACCGCAAAACAGAATTTGAGAAACATATTTCATATCGACAATTATTATAGTATTAAGTATGCTTATGAAAAATAAATTATATAAATTTGTGATTAAAAGTATATCCAATGAATAGAGAAAGTCTGCATTTATTCTATTTATTCGTTTGTTCAAAAAAGAATTTGTATAGAAGCTAATCATTTTCTGCCATGCAATTTTACATATAAAAATAAAGTTATTTAATAAAATTAATTAAATTAATTAAATTAAATTAATTAAATTAATTAAAATAAAAATAGTGGAAGAAATAGAAAATATATGATTTTGGAAATAGGAAATTAAAATTTACGCGGCTTTATAAAAGTTATTAATATCATATTTTGAGATATCAAAACAATAAAATTTTTATTAAAATTTCTTCTTCTTCTTCTATTTCTTCTTCTTCATCACATATATCTTTTCTTTCCAACTTGAACTTTTAATTATTCTCCTGTAATAAGAATATTTAAAATTCAGCGCACTTCGTTGGAAGTCTGTCTAGAAATTTTTGGCTTTTCCTTGAATATTATTTTTACTAGTTCATTTTTACAGTTATCATCTATTCTTTCGATATGCACTTTCAACTTTCGTCTTCTTCCTTGTACCCATCTGACTACGTTTGATATTTGTTCGCATTATTGTTTCATTTCTGAGTTTCTTTTTCTGTCTCATCGTGTCATTCAGCTATTAACAGTAGAGTTTTCATCTTAGTTGTTTGTAACAGTTGCTTACTTTTCTTTTGTATTTGTTCTAGTCTTTGCGACATTTGTTAATATTAAGGCACACAACTGTTTTATAAATACGTCCTTTACTTCATGTGAGCATAAATTTATTGTGTCAAGTTATGTTCAAGTTAGCCCATCGGACATTCTTGCTGCTTTATTAGCTCGTACTTTTTGAAGTGTTTCTGTCACTGAATACTTATATTGCTTGATAATTGTATCTCATCATTTGATCTGGTTGTTTAGGACAATGTACAGCGAAATAGTTTATAGCGAAATAGTTCTTTCCTTATTGTCATCAGATTTTATTTTTGGCACGGATATCTCCTGTTAAAATGTTTATACACACTAGCTAGATTCAAATAACATTCGCTACAAGTTATCTTCATCTTCCACTATAAGACTGACATCTACATAATATATTATTTTTAATTCATTATTTTCCATTCTGTAGTCTTCAACTATCGTATTTACACGATTGACTGCGATCTATTAAGTTAAGTATTCGACACTTCCCGCATTTAATTCTTGTTTATATTAGTATCTTCTCTTAGTATATATTATATATATATATATATATATATATATATAATATAATATATAGTATATATTAGTCGACATTAATTTTGGTGCAATTTTCCGTATTCAGTTCTTTAATTATCTGCATAAGCTTTTTGTTGATTTCTTTTCCTTATTATTCCTAAATATATAAATGTATAACGTCGCGTTGCGACGTCTCACTCTATCCAGCGTTCTGTTAGATCAAAAAAACGCAAAATTGCCGATTTATTGTATTTCATAGTTTATATTTATTCTATTATCTGTGTTACCATAAATATTTCATTGACGATGGATCTATTTTGTCTAAGTCTTATTATTGCTCGCTAATTTCTATTTGTCCATAAAAATGCTAATTCTTGTTAAGAGCTTGACTATGTTAAGCAGACATATAACATGGTAATTTCTCAGGTCCTTTCTTTCCTTTTTATATATTAAAATAATCATACCAGATTTCCATTCCATGGGTATTTTTTCTAAAGAGATGATTAAATTATAAAATATTGTCATTTTCTTTATGAATTGATTTTCGTATCTAATTAATTCGTTATTGAAATTATCCGCGCCCGGAGATTTTCTATAGTTTAGATCTGATATTGCTGTTTCTATTTTTTCTTTATTAATTCGTGATGTTTCTGCATCATGGTCTATGTCATAATTATGGAGATCTTCTTATGCTTGGTATAAATTTCTGAAGTACTTTTTCCCCTCTTTAAATATCACAGAAATGATGTTTTCATTTACCTTTTCTCTCCTAGCTCTAATTAAGTTCCATATTCCTTTTGGCGATTCATAAAGATCGTGTTGCACGTCCGAACGTTTCCTAGTATCTCTTTCTTATTTCCGCCATTTGATTATTCTGGCCACTTATAAATTGCTGGTATTTTCTGCCAGTCTTTACGCTTCGGTATCTGAAATGGGCTTTTCTGTTCTCTGCTATAATTATCTTAACTTCGTAGCTGAATCATAATCTTCATTTTCCCTCGTAGAATTCTTTTCATTCTTTCATTAATTCTCTTTTTGCTGACTTCTTCCTTTGCTATCTCTAATATATCTCGTTTCATTTTATGCTAAACTATTTTTGCGTTATCCTGCGGGTCTATTATTCTGAATTTTTCCTGCCAATCACATTTCATCAAGTCCTCTAGTAGTAGCCGCTCCAAACACTCAATGTTAAATTTTTCTTTAAAAACCGAACTTATATCTAGTTGATTGTATCCTCAGTTTTATTTTATGTGATACCAATCGATATCTCTCTGCTAAGTCAGGCAAAGAAACGTACATCAAGAATTCGCAATGAATGAATATTCTTGTTATGATGTAATCAATAACATGATTATTGCAAGAGACGTACGAACTAAGTATATTTGGGCAAGAACAACTAGATCCCTGGTTACCCAAGTTGAATATGACAATGAGCGGATTTAGACCATTGGAGTGGTGACTTTGATAATTGGGAGCAACAGCTAATACTACTAAAGAAGACGTATGAGTTAACAGAAAGTTATATTAGAATCTTAATCAATACAAAACTGAACGGAAAGGCATTGGAGTGATTCCGTTTCAATCACATTCGTATGAACGCTTCCAGTAACGACTCGCTCAGAGGGTTACGTAAGATGTTCGACCATCGTTCGAGCAAAAGAGAATTAAGAAAAATATTTGAGAATAAAATATTTGATAAAGAGGTGAGACATTCCACGAAGCGTGCAAGCGAAGATGATTCTTGCTAATCGGATTTTCATTGATGAAGACGAAATAATCGATTTTATCATCGATAGCATACCAGTCGAAAGTTTAAACACATAACGAAAGTTTTACATCGAAGGTAGCATTGCTTTAGGGCTTCAAAAAAATGAGTCTAAAAGAGAAAATTCTTGATAATGCTAAGAAGAAAACGGAAGCGACAAGCGAGAACCGGTGTCAGGATGCTGAAAAGATGGACAAGAAGGAAGTACCACGGAACGAGAAACGATGCTTCAATTGCGATCAGCGGGATCACGTGAGCATAGCCTGTTCGACGAAGATGGAAGGTCCAAAATGTTTCAAGTGCGGTAAGCATGGACACATCGCGTCGAAATGCGTTAAGCAATCGAAAAGCATAAACGACACCGATATTGTTACGCGATACGCTCGTAAAAAGTATGTAAAAGAAGTGTCGATTAACAATCAGAAGATAAAAGCGCTCATCGACACCAGGAATGATATTTAATGCGCGCAGATCAATACATTAGAGTGGGTGGCCGAAATTAAAGAAAATGACGATTCAGTTTCATGGCGATAACATAACATTAGGTGAGTTTAATGCGATTATAACCATAAACCATAACGATTCGTATCCATATCATCTTAGAAATGCTCATGAAACACGAACTACTCATCGGTATAGATTTTCTAGATATTGTTCAGATTACAATAGAGACTGGGAAAGTTGCTATCAACGCTTTAAAATCTGTTCCGGAAGATAAAGAAGTTCGCGAGATGTGCTAGGAACAACTAAGTTTAAATTTAGATGAAGTAAATGATATGACGCATGTATTGAATAATGAGCATCGATGGTTAAAAGTTTCGTTGACAAGTATAAACCAGAGAAAACGCGAGAAATTAAACAGAAAATAATTATATTTTTAAAAGACGATGAGCCTGCATATCAAAGAGCAAGACGAGAGAGAGAAGAAATAAGAGAGGAATTGTTGAGAGAGAACAGGTGAATCGGTATGGAGTATACGTGAAATCATTATACAACTATCCTTGTCAGAATATGCGAGTCGTATTAGCCCAGAAAAAAGAGGACTCCATTAGCTTATGCGTAGACTATCGACAGTTAAATAAGAAAATAATTAGAAATCGATATCCTTTAGTGCTCGTGGAGTATTAATTAGATTTATTATAAGGCGCGTAGTATTTAATTTGATTTAAAAAATGGATTTTTTCATGTTTTCATGGACAAAGTCGAAAACTCACAGCTTTTATCATGTATTCATAATGTCAAACGGACATTACGAATTCCTGCGTGTTCCTTTCGGTTTGTGTAACTCACTGTTTTCCAAAGATTTATTGATAGTTTCTGAGATTTGATTAAGAATAAAGTAGTATTAACTTATATGAATAATTTGATAATACCTTCTATTGATTGTGAGACAGAAGTGGGGAATCTTTGAATAATACTAAGTAGTACTAAGAATCGCAAGCGAAGCCGAATTAGTGATTAATTGAGCGAACTGTCAATTTTTGCAACAACGAGTAGATTTTCTTGGCCACATAATAAAGAACGGCTGTATGAGTCTGTCCGAACACAAACGGAGTTCGGAAATTCTCCGAGTCTAAAACGGTAAAACAAGTTCAAAGCTTTCTAAGATTAAGTGAATATTTCAGGAAATTTATTCCTCAATATTTTATAATCGCACGTCCATTAACTAATTTATTAAAAGCGGAGACCAAATTCGAGTTTGGCGAGAGGGAAAGGGAATTATTCATGTGTTTAAATTCTTTGGTAATCCGATTTTAAATTTATATACGAGTTATGAACGATTTATATACGAGTTATGAACTAGAGGTATTAGCTGTTGTAAAAGCGCGTAAGAAATTCCAACTTTATTTATTAAGAATACCATTCAAAGTTATTATTAATTATTGTGCATTCATGGCCATAATGAATAAGAAAAATTTGTGTGCGCGTAGCATAGGCTTTACTTCTGGAAGAGTTTAATTATACAATCGAATATTATACAATCGAATAGACCAAGTAAAAGTATAGCATGCATTGCACGTCGATGCATTGAATCGTTATCCGTTATCGCGATGTATATTAATAGATAGATCTAGTTAGCGCGGATATAAAAAACATAGCAAGACGATATCAAAAGAATTTTTTATCTTGCCGAAGCACAAAGAATTGACGGATATATTACAAGAGGTAGCATACTTCTTAAGAAGATAGACAATGACCTACAATCGTATCCACTTCATTAAAATTTCAAGTTATCTGACGAGCACATGAGAGAGGACACTTTTCAGTTGTAAAAACAGAAGCGTTATTAGACAAAGAGTACTGGAATATTAGAGATAAGCTGAATATTAGAGATAAAATTCGGCTATTAGAGAGAAAATTAGAGATAAAAAGTTATCGGAAACTGCGTTCCTTACATATTAGCTGAAAAAAGAAACAGAATGGACAGGAATTTCTAAATCCAATTCCGAAGAGAGAAGTACTGCTCGATACTTATCATATCAATCATCTAGGATCATCTCTTCGTATCGATCATCTTTTCTCTTCTAAAAAGAGAATTATATATTCCTTATTGTCAATGCATTCTCCAAGTTTGTGTTACACGCAAAACCATTAATGCAGCGTTAAATATTTTGAAGAAAACAGTCATTGTTTTTGGAAATCTATGTCGCATAATTTCGGATCGAGGCACCGTATTTACATTAAATAATTTTCGAAATTATTGTGAAGGGGAAAATATCGAATGTGTACTTCACAACTGGAATTGTGCCGAGAGCTAATAGTCAAGTAGAGCGAGTAAACGGCACATGATTCCTCTGTTAATTAAGCTTGCAGATCCGATGCGAGAAGAGTGGTATAAATATTTAAGTTTGGCGCAGCAATGTCTTAATACGACACTGCATAGAAGCTTGAGCACGTTCCTATTTAATGTGTTATTCAGAACTCATGCACGATTGCGAAATAATTATGAAGTTCGCGAATTGTTTGAAAAAGAGTGGATCGCTGAATTTCAAGAGAATCGCGATGAAATTAGGGACCATGCGAAGGAAAATATCGCGAACATTTAGAAAGAAGATAAACGCGGATTTGATAGAAAGCAGAAAAAAACATTAAGGTATCACGAAAACGATTTAGTGGCGATTAAGCATACACAACAAGGGCCAAGATTGAAATTAGCTAATAAATATCTCGATTACTACAAGATCATTAAAATTTTGCATAATAATCGGTACGTGATTAGGAAAATAGACGATCACGAGGATACATGGGAAACATCTACTGTTGCTGATTATATGAAACCATGGGTAAGCGAGATAGATAATCCGTCAAGTAATAAAGAACCGTACGATTTAGACTCAGAATATAATAATAATGGAGAGATATCTGGAGCGGATATCAACGAATGACCAAGTGTAGGAAATAAAAAAAAAGATACCGAGAGATTGTGATTGACGCGTGTCAATGACCTGAAAGTTGATCGAGGTGTTAGGCGTTATGTGTGTGTTGCGTGTATATATGTATGTTTTGTGTGGCTCATAGCGTCCAAAGACAACCGCGAAAGAAAAACCGTTAACGTTCAAGAGCTCGCGAGGCAAGATTAGATGATAATATACAGTGATTGTCTGATATAAGTATTCCGGGGTTATTTCCGTATAATCACGTGAAACGTATTAAAATTAAACAAGTCACATGCGGGGAGATCGCCGGAGAAGAAACGAAGGATCGAAGAATCGAGAGAGCGAATCACTCACATCAAGACGAGCGAACTGTAAGAACTATGAGTAAAGAGCTCTGGATAGCTGAGTGAGTAGCTGAAAGCTGCAAATTTTTAGTTTAGGATTAAGAGTTATGAATTATGAAATCCGTCGTGGGATAGCTATTTTAGTGAAAGATATTGTATTCTAGCGGATAAAAATAAAATGTTTCTTGTTCCATTTTCTGAGGCGTCAAAAATCCATTATTTCCATCATACTTTTTATTTCATCCATTTTTGGATTTTACAATAATGCTTGCGCAATAATAATAATTATTTTCATCATCATTTATTATCGTTTATAATAGAATGGGCTAATAACTGAAATTGCAATGCCAGACGAATTCTTTATTCACTTTCTTTTGTATGTAAAATTTTATGTGTTCTTTTATGTGTAAAAAATAATATATCTCTGTTTTGCATTTTAATTAAAAAGAAAAAAAATGGAAATGTATTTAATAGATAATATATAATTGATGAGGTTTTACGATATCATGCTTTTAACAAATTAAATATAAAAACTCTTCTAGATACAGAAATATATATTGATATGTGAAACTTGTTTAAAAGTTTCTTTTCTTTTGATCTATACTTTCATAATTTGAATAATTATATCATTGTCGATAAACTACTCCAGCATGCTTGTTATTATTATATTTGTTAATAACATGCTTGTAGAAGTCCGTCAAAAGTTTTCTTGCTTCATATCATTTAAGCTTTTATTAAGCGTGAATAAGTAAAATTCAATCGCAATTAATATCAGAATCCTTTCACTTTCCTTTTTTCTCTTGTGATATCTTCTCTTGTTTTCATATTTAAATTAATCTTATTTTTATTTCACACTTTATCATAATTATTCGTGACACAATTTGTAAAAACAATCTCCGATTGCTGGATCTTATATCATAACGATCATCATTATAATCAGCAATCGAATTGAAGCATTTTCATTTCAATCCATTTTTCCTGATCAGATGAGATCAAATATGTATGATAGCACATAAAAAAATTCTTTAAAAATTAGCTCATGCGAGTTCTTCGAGCGAACATTTCTCCATTCTGAAAGAATTCTTTCTGCATACGTTTCGTAGACATCGTGTTACTTCTGATCGATCATCTCCATATTTTCCACCAGCCTATCAATTTCAAGGCGAAATACAAACGAGAATAATATACGATGAAAGAGGAACTGGAAAAGGCGATCTGGAGTGATGGCTAAATTGTCTTTAAATTGTTCTTAAATTGCACAATGAATTCCCGTGCAAAAAGAAAAAAAGAAAAAAGAAAAATGGAGCAAATTATTGGAACAACACAAGATTTTTACTTTAGGCTGTTAAGGCGATATGCCATCTTATTTCACGTTAAGGGTACGCACTATCATGTTATATTTGTTACTACTTGAAGACTGCTTCCGTCAAAAATTCTATGATGAAACAAAAGTACGATTTAAAACGAATTTTGTGTATCATACTCAGTTATTTCATAAATATAGCACATATATTTACATATATAGCCATTAATGATATGATTGTAAGCATAATTCTTTTTCTTTTCATATATTCTTTTCATATATTATTTTCATATAAACTATATTCATAATCACTCCTTATATAATTAAATCTATCATAATTATGGGAACATAAAGGAAATAGCATTGAATTTTCGATTAGCATTGAAAACACGCACAATGTACACGTCAATAAAAATTTTAATGTAAATAGTCGTATAAAAGTTATGAATAATGAAGAATAATCGTATACTTTGTACAATAATCTTATATACAAATTATTTACATAGATTTAAATAGAAATCCTGGTGTAGAAAATCACAAAGTACATAAAACGTGATTTATCACTTATGATTGTAAATATGATTTGTATAATTATTCATATAATTATTCAAGTAGCATAACAGTTCGCGAAATCAACAAGAGTACAAAAAAGATAAGATTCATTTGATAATGAAATAATAACATAAATACGCATGTAGTTCATTTCCCGAAATGTTTGCTGCATATTCACATTCTTTTGACTTCTATTTCCACTCCAGTCTTCGTACATTCGTTTGTTTGTTGCGTGTAAATTTATTCAATGCAATAACTTGTGTAAATCATATTGCCTCTTCTAATTGCGCAAATCAGCCGGATTAATCATACTGAAAAATCTCGTGAATGCATTAGAGAGTGAACGAAATTTGTTCAAGTCTTGTATGGTCGAGGTGTATAAGTAATATTTCTGATTGTCAGGCCTGAGAAATGCGAGATTAAAATTTGAACACAATATAAGATAAGGTATTTTGACTGAATCGTGTATCACTCCATGAAAAAATATTATATATGAAATATCCGAACTCGTAAAATAATTAGATATCTCGATCTTCGAGTATGTCCCATCGCACGTTGTGAAATAAGTACGATTCTCATCGTTCAGGTTCACCAAACTGAGAAAAGTCATCTCGTGCCCCGGTTTAACAACTTCTGAAAAACATATATATAATGGAATTCTGTTATTATAATGAAAAGAATATATAATGCGTCATGTAAAATATAACATATTCACCAATGATGCACCTAGATCCATTTACCGGTAATAATACTGGTAAATTATTATTGTATGTACCCATGAAACGTAATGTATTCCATTCATTCCTGTCAGGACAATACCTATAAATATGCTCTAGCGTATTGTATACGATTAATTCTTTACAGAAGACGAAATGTTCAGGAACAGTGGTGAAGGTAATAGGCATTTGTGCACCCTGACTCCATATACCTATGAATTATCAAAAATATTAGAGAAGATTAGCTAAATTAACGATAAAATACGTGAATTATTTTTATTTAAAAAAATCATTTGTATAAGTTGATCAGAGACAATCGTAAAAAACAATTCTGTAATGTAAGCTACTATGTTCGTGGTAAATAATTTAATACTCAGATAAGCCTTTACAAATGAGCTTTGTACTAGAATGTGTACTGGAATTTGTGCAATAAATGTTTTGCTAAAATTTTCACCTGTATGCACATCATAGATATCAATGCTACTGAGTTTCAGTCGATATCGCCCTACACCACCCATAAGCAGCAGTTTACTTCCTATGAAGGCCGCAATCATATGCCTCCGCATAGTCGGCAAACTAAAAGACATTGTGAGAATTATTTCATGACAAGTGTTATTTTACAACTATTATTTCTGCCAATACCTACTTCTTAGGATACCTACGTAGCGTAAGAAAACCATTTTTTGGTTATCAGGGAATAACGCCAGATTTGTTTATTATATTTTCCTGATCCAATGCTGAACTCTCCACCGATGAAATACAAATAACATCCTAGAAAATGATTAGCAAAATGGTTAGCTATAAATAAACATGATGTTCAGCATCTGAAAATGGAAGAAACGAGAATTATTTGTGTATTTTACCTCTGCCAACAATTTGCATTCCTGTTATCGCATTCTTTTCGACTTTGTTCCTGAGAATTTTCGAGAAACCTTTAGGAAATCTAAAAGTATCCAGCTGAAATAATTGTCTACCATCCCAGCAGTGAAGATAAAATTCTTTAGTAATATGTAAGCTTCCATTGGATACAATACCATAGGATATTTTCTTTGATTGTTTTGCCTTTATATCCAGTAAATCTTTTGGGCAAATGTTCTGAACAAATATCAAAATTCTTAATTTATTAAAGTAATCTATTATGCAAAGAAAAAATGCATAACTCTATAGTAATATAATACAATATCATTTCTATCATGCTCACTTCTTTACTTTTGCTCCAATTGTTTATAATGTTTTCTACTTCAAGATAGCTACATCTTAAATTAGCATTAAGAACTAATTTTAAGAATTGCTCTTCTGAAAGTTCATTAATAGATTGATATGGCAGTTCAGTGAAACGATCTAGACACGCTGCCAAACAAACATCTTGTAATAATGTAAGGCCTAACTCCTGCGCAAGCAACCAAATATCAATTAAATAATTTGGTAACAGATAGCGCTTCTCAATCTGCTCTATTACAGCATCTGTTAACTCATCTACTAGAAACAAGACGCTCAATTCCAATAAAGTCAGTATGTAATCAATATTTTTGCAGCTATAATTAAATCTCTTAAGTTTTCCATGATATATCCAATGAAGAAAATTCTGCAAAATCAAAGATAGATGTGCAATATATGTACGTTTATATATACACGTATGTGAATGCAACATATGCATAGTATTATTTTTTTCCTATTTCTTTTTATTTCCATTTTATTACAATAATTATTAAGTCAAACACCAGCTAATTACAGTTTAGAATTTTTTATTAAAGAACCAAACATAGTGCTATTCACTAGATGAATTCACTAAATTTTTGATGATTTCATAAAAGCAATTAATTTATAGGCATTACGCATATCTTTAATGCGCGAATTTATTAAATATAAAATATTAATAAACAGTATTGTAAAAAGTATATTTCCAGACTCATAGAAAACATATTAAAATCAAAAATTAAGATTAGAAGATCATGAATTACATCTATCAAAAACAAAAGAAAGAAGCAAAACAAGTTGTAACATATATTTTACGATCAAGTAATGATTCTTTCTGGATAAACAGAATGAAACTAACCTTAAAAATTTTTAAAGGGATTTCATAATTAATCACATGTTCCGATTGACGATGTTCTTTGTAATTTGGCGAAAGAAGTGCGGCAAAATAATGACTCTTCTGCATTAGTCTTTGCCTGTCAATTTTAAATCGCCGGTTCTCGAGAATCAGTATCACAGTCTTGCATGTCTGCTCTTTGTTTTCATCGTCGTGCATTTCCATGACTTATTTAATGGGACTGTATTTATTGCGTTATCAATTAATTTCCAATATCCCATCAAGTATCCGGCTAAACGAATATACACAGTCCTTGGGAGTCAATCCTTAAAATTTAACTGAATAATTCAATGACTGAATAGTTCAATAGCCTTGGAGCAGTTTCCGAGCATGTCAGATCGCGAGATCATCTTTGTCAACAAATATCAAGTCTATTTTTCGTACTCATGTACATCCCGTTTAAATCAATTCGCACGATTACTTGCGCAATTATTGGTGATAATATAAACTATTTCAAATATCATTAATCAGTTACTCTGAAGTTTTAATAATCTTTGTTTACTTTTTATATTTCGCAACATATCAGTTTTTCAATATGCATATATAGTTTTTTTACAATACATATAAAAAATACATACATATACATGTATACATACATATAACTCGAAATTTTAGGCCAAAATCGCATTTTTTTTTTCAATCATTTCCACGCGAAAGCATCTTCTTTGAGACATTCTTAAAATCTTTTTGTTTTCCTAAAATATTCTGCTACCCATTACAAAACAAGATTTATAAAACATCGTATTAACATTTACTATGACTACGTTAAGTATGCTTATAAAAAATAAATTTATAGTTAAAGGTGTATCCAATGAATAGAATAAGCCGCTTTATTATTTAGTCTATTTATTCATTTTTTCAGAAAAGTTTGTATAAAATGTGATCATTTTTTGGTCGTTTAATTGCATATACATTATATAAAAATAAAATCCTTTAATAAATTGTATTAATAAAAATAATAAAAAATAATAAAAAATATATAATTCCAGAAAACGGAATTAAGAATATTTTATTTTCCTTTACAGGATAGTACAAAAGTTATTAATATCAGATTATGATATATCAAAACAATTTAACTAAAAAATATTTTTACTAAAATATTTCTTGATATTATCAGTAGTTTTGAAAATAATCGCCTTAATAATCAATTTAAACAGAATATACTGTATATAAAATTTTACATCTTGCATTTATGTATATATGAACATGTATATGTGATACATTTATGTATATAAAATACATATGGACAAATTACATGTTAAACTGGATATATATACATATACCGGATAAAACTGTACATAGGATAAACATAATATAATTGATTATATAATAAAAAACTGAATATATATAACAAATATGTATCATATATATAATCAATAACACAATTTATATACATATGTAACAGATGGATCAATCAATTTCTCGCAGTTTTGAATTAATAAACGCACATAGTTTGCTACAATAATTATATTTTTCTGTATAATTGACTTCCAACAAATCTTTCATAATTTCTTTGCAAGAAATTCTTTACATGCTTTTTCTTTTCGCCCTTATATTGATTGGATATAATAATTCTTTCGATAGTCAAAAAACAGCCTATTCCGTTATAAAAATACGCGCATATTTTGGATACTACTATTTAAATGTTTTAAATAATGATAAATCGTTTCATTCAATCACATATAGAAATTATCATAAAATTTCGTGGGAAATTGCAAAATATGCGTGTAGCGAAAAGTAAGTACTGTGACAAATGATCTTACCACGCATGATTATCAAGCAATTATTACACGTTTCCGAGCATACATATAAAAAGAAAAGCTTAAAAAAGGCTCAGATAAAAGAAATATATCTAATACAATGCATATATATATATATATATATATATATATATATATACATATATATATACATACATATATATATATATATATACATATACGTACAAGGAAACTGCTGAAATCGATAACATGATCTGTACAGTATTAACCATCATATTATAATTCATTGCCTTATTCTGCTCGATGTCTATTATTTACACGGTATCCTCTAGATTTTTTTGTACCCACTGCCATTTGGCGACCATAGTTGACATCTCTTTATGTTTTTTGCTGATGCCGATCCTAGCCTAAAATTATCAAGATTTATCATTAGTTAATTATTTACATTAATTCTTACAGCTATCAAAATAAATATGTATATTTAAAGAGAGAGAGAGAGAGAGAGAGAGAGAGAGAGAGAGAGAGAGAGAGAGAGAGAGAGAGAGAGARAGAGAGTGTACATATATATCTTGAAATATGTAATACAAATATCAGAAGTAAAAAACAAAGATCATCTTTGAATCAATAGAAAATATATATCAATTTCTTGATAACTTAGATTCTTAAAATATATAATATATGATATATGAAATTATATATAATATATGAATTTTTACACAGCTCCTCTCATTCATATGGTTAAATGCCTTAAGAAATTACATTTATTAACTATATTTTTATAGAGATGCTATCTGGAAATGAAATAAAATATCGTTTGTATGATATATATTAACATAAAAACATTAATAATATCATGGCTGCATGCATGAAATTAGCTAAATAATCTAGCTGATTTCGATTTTGAATCGTGTTCGAAATAATCTAGATCGTTTAATATATCACAAAAGGAAATCATATAAAAGCATCTTATATAATATCTTATGCAAAAAAATAATATTAAGAAAATAAATAAATAATAGATGCCATACCACCTTCTTCTTCTTCTTTTCCTTTGTTGTTGTTGTTTCTGTGTTACACGCAGTTTCTGATTCAATTTCCGGTTTGGCTTCGTCGTTTGAAACAGATGCTTGTTCCATCACCACAGCAGCATTAGTTGCGGAAGTAGTTGCTGTAACAATATCCTGATGTTTTGTCGTTCGTTCCGTTTCTGTTCTCTCGATGCGCGCAATGTCGTTGTAAAAGGAATTGATGGCCGATCCTAGAGATTCCTTCGAGGCCTTCACCGGTGGCTTGGCGATAATTTTATTGTTCGTGTAGATCGGCGCATACCCCATCATGAATTGAATCGTGCTCTGACCACTGTGTTTGTTTGCAACTGCGATTGTCTGCTAATAAAATATGAGAACTACATGAATTTTCACGATATATATATTAGATGAAATTATATAAAGTCTAGAGAAATAAAAATTTTACTTTTTCTTTACTTTAGGGATGTAGAATCATACTCACATTATGCAGATGCTGATGAAAGGCTGGATAATGAATGAAAGGCTCTTGCAAAAGACTCGCCTGATGGCTTAGGATTGGTATCGTCGGGTCGCCGATGGAAGGCGCGTAAAGCGCTGCGTTATTTTGCTGCGATGCTGCATTATATATTATCCCTTTTAGAGTAGCCGCTTCGTACGTATCTGGTAAATCTACACCAGGCGGCAAGGGTTCCATACTTGCATGACTCGAGGATATCGAGGTCTGAGGTGATACAGCCGCCTGCGGATGCGTGTACGATAAAGGTTCCAGAGAATTTATCGCCTGTGTCGTTTCCAAATTCGTTATTCTATCTAGAAACAAAGTATAATATTTTACTATATTTTATCCAATATATAGCTATTTTTTTACATTAATTTAACTATTTCTCTAAATAAAAATGTTTACAAAAGAAAAGAAAAAAATATACTAATTCTTATATATCAATATGTTTCATCAATATGTTATAAAATCATTATGGTAGTTATAATTTATTACCTTTTCCCAAACGTCTCCTTTTCACATCAAAAGGTTTGTCATCAAGTCTTTCCTTTCTCTTTTTATCCTTTTTCATGTCTTCTGCGAATATCTTCGGAGGCGGTGGTGGACTCGGATTAGATATCTGTGGTGGAGGTGGAGCTTCTATATCTGTGGGACGTCTTTCCCCTGTGTTCCCATCATCCATTTTGATATTATCCGTATCTTCAGATTGTTTTTCCTTGGTCTTTTTTGTTCCAGGCGATCCTTTAATAAAATATTTAAAAGACTGTATAATTCAATTTATAACATTAATATGTATGTGTGTGCGTGTGTGTGCGCGCGTGCGCATGTATGTATTGATAACTTAAAAATATAATATACCTGTGACTGATAATTCTTCTGATTCTGGTGGCGGAGGAGTTGTGCACAATTCCATCTCCTCAGTGCCGCCGGCAATACCAGTGTCTGGATAAGTCCACTGTGATGTTCCAGTGGATGTATTGTGATAGTAATACCGCTTATGCGACCTAGAAAAATCCCCCAGCCAAAAGAAGGCGCACATCAGATCTCATCATCAATTAAAACAGTTTTCTAATTGTATAATTTTCTATATTACATTCAATTTATGTTACACGCTTAAATAATATGCCCGTAACGGAACATTCGTTCGCAACAGTACACGCGTACTCCATCACCAGTTTTCTTAAAATGAAAGCAACAAACAAATTAATAAAACATAATCTTGTAATCACTCCTACCTGCAATGTCGTGTCTCTCTCGTTTTACTCGGCGGAGGCCTTTCGTTACAGGAGAGATGGGAGATGTAATTATATGTAATAGTCAGAATGTGTTCTCTGTCGCGAGTACATTGCAATATGTGAAATTACAGCGAAAGTGAGATATGTCAGAATATATTGTGATTAGAGTGCAGACAGACATGAGAATTAAATTCTGTTAATATCTGGTTTATTTGTTCCAGTTTCAAAAACTACCAGATATTCGTAGACTATAATATACAGAATAATACTTACATACATTAATCATTGTTCATGATTGAATGAGTTAACAAATGAAATTGCAATGCCCGACAAATTCTCCGTACACTTTCTTTTTTACATATATGCAAAAAAAGATATTTCTTTCTGTTTTGCATTTTATTAAAAAAAAAAAGAGAGAAGAAAACGAAATATATCCAGCAAGTAATGTATAATTGACGAGATTTTACAATACTATGCTTTTGACTAGTTAAATGTAAAAACTATTTCTATATATACGCAAATTTATATTTATATGAAACTTTTTAAAAAATTTGCTTTAATACTTCATCCGTACTTTTTTAATTTGGATAATTATATTGACGATGAAATATTCCATTAATAATTATTATTTGAAGTAATCCGCCAAAAACTTTTTTACTTCGTATTGTTTATGCTTTGTACATTAAACGTGAATAAGTTCGGCCGCGATTAAATAATAGGGTCTCTTCACTCCATTTTTTTCTCTTGTAGTATCTCTTCTTGTCTTCATATTTCAATCAACTTTATTTCGATTTCACATTTTATCGTAATTACTCGTGGCACAAATTTATTTTTAATCGAAGTAACATACTTGTTACTTGATTATCACTTATAGCAATTAGTTTGCATTAAATAAGCTGTAATATATTACTCAACATGTGCACAAATTATCACGTTGATAATATCATAAAGATGAAGTCTCTTAAAGCTATGTAAAAAATTATCACTCGATTTAACACACTCGATTTAGGAGAGATATTACACTTCATAAGAAAGACCTTAATTCTTACGGCTTATGGGCCTTTAACGCCTTCACTTAAGTTAAACAGCTGCATATGAAATAAGAAAAGTATCAACTGCATCGATTTGCATAGATTTAAAAAAAAATATTCATATCGTAATCATATTTATATATATAATTGACTCGTCGATCATATAAATATTACTGGATTAGTAATTTAGTAATTCTTTTTATGATCCGAGTATGATTTCGTAAAACATTCATGAATGATATAGATCATCAATTTTGTTTGAGAAGATATCAAATCTCGAAAAAAAATTAAGAATCTTTAGTATGTAATTAACTTATAGATCATCACAAATATTAGAGTGCATAATATTTCTTTGACTTTCTTGATTAATTAATTCATAGCTAAAAACTTATTATGAATAATAAAATCTTTTCAATGATTATGTAACAGAGAGCACATAACAATTGCATGTACGCGCGTGAATTCGATTTTTCATGAATAAAATTCATGAAAAATATTTATATATATATGAAATATTACATATATATATATAAATATATTTTTTTTCACTGTATAAATTAATAATACATATATCGATTTTTTCCATTAAACATAAACATTGTACGAGACATATTTACATAAAAAAAGTGCAAATTTTGCGTATGGAATACTGTACCTATCCCATTGGCACAGCCAACCAGCTGGCGCTGCATCTTGCTCTAATCTTTCCAATTCATGGTTTGTACTAGTCAACCACTTTTGAAAGTAGCTTTCCTCTAAGCTACCTGCCGTCCATGCAGTAGATAATGTCTATAACAGATAGAATAATATTCATATTTCTTATATACCGATTGCTAAACTAACGAATGCATACTTACTTGCAACTGTATCTGCATCGTTTGAACTGCAGAAACACTTTCTCTTCCTTCAGACAGAAATTTCAATTTTTCCCCTATAATTAGAGATAAATCATTCAACTCTCCATTATCTTTTTCTTCAGTCGCGGCTGATTTCGCTTTCTGTTCCGCAGGTATTTCCTGTTCGCATAGTTCATCTTTGAAATCAAGCTTCTCTTCTGGTTTAATATTAGCGTGTTGTTCTATTTCTTCTATGCTCGTTTCGGATTCTTTCTGATTCTCTATGGACAACGGATCGCCGTCCTCGGTGTTGCGCGAATTAATTTCATTACTTATAGGCTCACTGTCATCTTGACTTGCATTGTCATGTTGTATTGCACAAATGTTATTTCGTTTGACTTTAGTGGACGTAACTGCAATTATAAAATAATTCGTTTAATCAAACAAAAATTATCTTCAAGAATTTGACGATAAATAATTCTTGTATAAATCTATTAAAAATATATAAATACATAAATAATGTATTAAGAATGTTCAATTGCTATGAAATAAAAATAACTAAAGAATCTATGTGATACCATCAAAAGCTATTCGCTTCTTCCTTTGAAAAGCCTTGCCACACGCTTGTATATCCTCAAGGAATATATTCGTCTTAGATTTATCCTCATCAGTCTTTAATTCCTTCTTCTCCATTTTCTCATGATCATCCTTCGTTTCCTGAATATTCCCGCAGTTATCGTTGTCTTGATCATTAGTTTGCACGTTATTGGAATCTTTCGCCAAAGTATCATGAATATTTTTCAATGATTTCGTTACATTTGTATACTCTTCATCTTGCGATATCGGAAATAAAGGTTTTATTTCTTGCCTCGGTTTAACTTCTTCCTCGCCATCTGAATCACCTCCGTAACCAGCTACCAAGGATACTTTAAGATCTAATTTTGGCATTGTATTTTGTATATTAATTTCTTTTCTATTTTTATTTTCTATAGAAAATTCTTTCTCATCTTGAGCCACAGGACTTTTATTATCGGGTTCAACTGTTTTTCGCTCAACAGATTGCTCAGATTGATTTACCGAATTAGATACGCTTAAATCAGGCTTGTACGAACGAGCTAAATTTCTAATAGGTGATTTTATCTCTCTTGGACAAAATGCAGGCCCGATCTCGCCGCTTTTTAGATATGATACCGAGTTTGTCGATTCGGATAAACTCTGTTTTGGCGTTTTCTTCTCGTCTGAAGAATTGTTCTCATCCTCAGAATCACTTCCATCACTACCAAAAGATGTTATCATCTCTATTCGTCTGTAAAAAAATATATTTTTCAGTTATTATATATGATATGTTGAATGATATATTCAAGAATTAATATTTTTTTCGCAACCCATATTCATACCCATCGTCCGAATCATCATCCTTTGCGGGAGACTCATTCTTAATCTCTGGTTTACTCTCTGAATTGGATTTCTTAGGATTTCTTTCATTATGCAAAAATCTATTACGATTTCTCACTACCACCTCCTGCGGTATCATGCCTTCTGGTATATTCACTTGCGATTGACGATCTATATATAACCAACGTTATACATTAGCAACATTTTTATTTTTTGATTACTCAGAAATTTCAAGAACTATTTTAAAAAATAATAATTACATGCAATAGATGAAAAATCCACCCAATGAGGTCCTTGAACAGAAGATTTTATTCCAGATCCCATTTCAGGCTGTTTCCTCATCAAGCGCAATTCCTCTGGCATGTCCCATTGTACATCATTTGTCTCGACATGCCAATAGTAAGGATAGCCAGTAACTTGATCATAACATTCCTGCCATACTAAAATATGATATTTTTCATTACTTTGTATGTAATAAATATATATATATATATATATATATATATATATATATATGAAATTTAATCATAACTTATTTTTATTCACATGTACTGTGATTCGTATTTTGCGCAGATTGTGAAGATGTCTTAGATATTAAATTTGGATTATTAACAGCATTTGGAATAGGTTGTTCTGGTGCAATAAGTTGAATTTCCTAGAAACATTATTTTGTGATAAATATTTCTGTATTTTCTATGCAAAAGATATATACGCTATGCTATCTTAAATATTTACCTTAAAAAAGTCATTAACTTGGTCATCCAATTTCTGAGTATCTTTCTTGGAATCTTCTGTATCACTGTCAGAATTATACTGACACAGTAAATTGGCTAAAGGATTATTTGATTCATTTTGTATAGGTTGTACATTGCTTACTGGCTTATATCTACCTGTATGAAATTTACATAATAAATAAAGATATAAATATATGATATACAATGTACATAAGTTTAAATTTTTTTGACACATACAACATTTACAGAATCAAAAATAATTTGGAATAAATTAAAATTGTCAAATGTTTTTTTTTTTTTTTTTTTACCGATTAAAGATTTATCAATTATTCTTACTTTGCGTGTGATGATTGCTGTGTGATTTATTAAGCGTGAGAACTGGTCTTCTCTGTCGTCTCTTCATAATAGAAAAATAACACTATTCACCAGAAATTTTGAAAGCAATGCACAGCGCAAAATGCGCTTCCGATCAATGTTTTCACATAGAATGTATATACGCGCGTACACATGGGTTTATGCGATTAATTATTCGCTAGATCCAATTACGATTATATACTTCTATCTCTTCTATGATTAAATATTTATCGCAAGAGAAACCAAGCAATTTCACGAAGACTTAACCTAAAACATGTAGTCCATTTGTTTCTTTTCAAGTAACAAATAATTCACGTATTTTCAGTTTGTTTCAAATTGTTTTACCTAATTGTTCTTTCACACAACTTCAAACACAATTCTTCAAATACAATTGATTTGATATCAATGACTTCTTTTTTGTATCGAAGCTCTCTTATACTACTCTCACATCATTCCATCGACACAGAACATACTACTAACCGCTTTTTCGTCAAATATAGTAGAGGCTCGTAGCGGACTTTCTCAGAACTAAAATATAGAGCGCTTGTAGAATAACAACCGATATAAGGGAAGATAACCAGGTTAGCTGTTATTCAACACAGATGATCTTCTGAGTAATAGAGCGATTGCCATTCTACAGGCGCTAATCTTCGACAAGTTATCTAGTCTTACGAATATCTATCTTTGGCGATAAATGGATTGGTATTCTAGCGCTTTATTTCCTTTTTTTTATAATTTCTAAAAGGTTCGCTACAATTTCCATTGTTTCTGATCAGATTTATGCCTCAATGTAGATTTCGCCTGATCTGAAGGCTGTTACTCGGTACATAACATAAGAATCGATTACGATTGGTAGCGTAAGTTGCTAAGATAAGCTGATCAGTTTTTGTCAAATAGTGTTCTTCTCTTGTTCCAAAAGATAATTTAAAGTCTACATTGATATATTTTTCAGACATTCAGTATTTTATTCTTAAAGACATATATTTTCTTTAACGATTTTATTTTTTTGTTAAAGAGAGAGAGAAAGAGAGAGAGGGGGGGAAAGAGAGAGAAAGAGGAAGGGAGAGAGAGAGAGAATTAATGCACAGCAAAAAATAGAAAAAATACTAAAAAATATAGAAATAAGAGCTTTGAAATGGTTTGGTCATCTAATGGGAATAGAACAGAAAAGACTCCCCCGGAAGCTGTTTAAATGGACACCATTAGGGAAGAGGAAACGAAGAAGGCTGTGGAGATCGTGGAATGAGAGAGTACGACAAGTCATGGAGAATCACGAGCTTACGAACGAGGATGCTATGGACAGGCATCGACAGAGATCGGGAACGGGTACACGGCATTTGGCTGTATAAATATATATATATATATATTTTTTTTTTTCAATTTTAATTTTCTTTGCTGATATTCTTTCTTCTTTGGTCCTTCTAATCTTTAAAAGAAACAGCTACATTGAAAAAAGAGATAATAATACTAGTTATGACAAAAATAGTCACAACAAAAATAGTTTCGGCTGCAAATATTATAATTCAATAATAAATCAGATAAAGACTTCAGTTTTAGATAATAGTAATTTAAAAATAAATTGAAAAAGCTTCCTATTCATAAGTGATATTGTTCGAATGGCGAATTTTTATTTTTATTTTTATATAAATAATTAATTTCTTAAATCTTTTATTCAATTATGATTAATTTTTATTTTTATATAAATAAAGAAAGAAAAAGAGGAAGGAAAATAAATATATGCAGAGAATCCTTTTGTATTAAATACTTAAGTTGCTTTAAATATTATTACATATTTGAATTATTATGCAAAAATAAAAAAGAACTCTAAGCATTTATAATGTGTAATATGGATCAGCAGCAGTTTTTATAAATATTCATATAATAAATGTAACTCGATATTAACAAATTATAATTTACATTGTTTTGGATATTTAATAAAAATTTTTGTAAATTTTATTTATTTTATCTATAGAATAAATCGATCGATTTTATATATTGAAGACATATAAAATAGATAGTTTTCTAAATATCTCTCTTTTTTTATATTACAAATTTCAATTTCATATGCTAATAAATATATATATACTCTCTTTCCTCTATGCTTTGTATGATAGATGCAGTGTAGGCATGTTTTCATGTTGATCATGTTTTCATTACAATGAACATTTATCAATAAGAAAGTGATAGATTAAAAGTAATAATCGATATTTATCTTCAAGCTTATATTATATACAATAAAAGTTTGAAAAACAGTGTCTTATTGGTAATCCATATGTTATCACGATAGGAAAAAGTGTAATCGCACCTTCTCGATCAATCATATTTTCCTGACATGCGATGACTAGATAATATTAAAATTAGTGTTTCTACGAATAAAAGTATCGCATAAAAGTTATATAAGAACTGCGTACAATATAAAAGACAACTCAGTATGCATATATAAAGATCAACGTACAAATTGTTTTCACAATTACTTATGAATATTATATCATATTTATATAAGAGATTATATAAATTATTTACGAATATGTAATATGTTCAGCTATAGTAATAAATTCATAAATCAAATGCAAAGTGCAATCAAAGTGTATGAGAAATATTAACACACTTAAGATAAATCACAAACAAGCTTATTATATTCACAGATTTCCGAAAAAAAAGTAGAAGGAATATTTAAATTAAGACTCTCGCAAAAAGGATTGTAATATTTCTTTTTCTAGCTTTCCATTCATATACATTCATATACATTAATCAAGCAGTTGTATTTTATTTCTTTCACAGTAGGTTCTAAGGAATCTATCTAAAGAATTTTACAAACGGATGTACAATATGACGCAATGTCGGCAATGCAGTTGAATGCAAAGAATGCAAAGCTCTCTCTGCCGATCCCGCAAATGAACAATTAATCTTATCTCCTATCAAACCCACGAATTTTTATTTTCATGATTTAGATCTCAGTCAATGATGGTCAAATGCGTCGATCGTATTATCACACTAGGAATTATGATAGATTAGACACTTGACGCGAATTATACAAATAAATCATATCTGATAAGATCGCGCAACATGGCAAACAGTTCGATAATATTTATAACAAGTATATAACAGCGCTACAAGCGTATATATATACCGAAGATCGTGTGATGCTTCATTCCGATTTTTCCGATTTTATGCTACCTCAATCTTGTCGAACGACGATGATGCTATTGTCGATCCTCCTCTCGATCCTGGCGTCTGCGACATCAAATATTCTAGAGGATCTGGATATCCAAGTAGATCTAGAACAGATACCGATGATCTCGGAATTCGATAAACCGGAATCTTTCACGCTGCATCCGGATGCGAAACTTACCACCGTGAGTATTAAATTTTCCATCATCGAGGTGCGTCTTGTATCGCGTTTCTTAGAATAGAAATATATCCGGAAAAAAAACCATGTTCGACAAATTTTCGACGCGGCAATCTCGGCTTGCGGTATCTCGTGCATGAATCTCTTGTGTTAATTAAAAATCAAAAGTTAAACCATCATGCGATGTAAATCATGTGGTAAGCTATTAGCAAGAAATGGGGAATTTTCTTTGTTTTGAATTCGAGAATCGTGATTTCATTGCATAGTTGGAACTGGTGAAGAAATATGGATACAATGGCGAGCTGCACACAGTGGTTACCGCGGACGGTTACATCTTGGAACTGCATCGGATAACGAGGCAAACTAATTCCAGCCAAGAAGGGAAACCTGTTGCATTGGTGATGCATGGCCTTCTATGCAGCTCGGCGGCTTGGGTCCTCTCCGGGCCGGAAAAGGGTTTAGGTAAAGCAAGTGAAATTGGGATAAAATAGAATAGCAGGGATAATTAGAAACAGAGATGAGATTTTATTGGAAAAAATTAGAATACTTCAATGAAGTATTTGATGAAGTATCTTCTAATTCTTCAGAACAAAGTCATTAATGTTTCTCTCGAAGTATCAAACAATTCTTGAAATGAAGTGTTGCTATATTGTATTAAAGCGTTTTCGGATCGAAGTTCGGAAATTAAGAATATTTACTGTCTTTCTTTTCTATTTCTACATTCTAACTGTGCTTGAAAATTTAGCGTACATCTTGGCGGATGCGGGATACGACGTGTGGCTAGGCAATGCGCGTGGCAATCTGTATTCTCGCAGGCATACGTATTTGTCTGTTCTGGATAAAGCCTACTGGGATTTCAGGTAAGAAAATACAATTTTTGCTACCGCATGTTAAGATTACAAATAACAAAATATCAATATTATTAAGAAACGCTCATGGCATGTTTCACGATTAAATTAATCCGCGCGTTATCGCAGCGAAGAAGACGCGATCGATCACATTCCTTCGATTATGCGCAGTACTTAGATAATATATAACATTGAACGATCGAAATTGACGTACTGTCAAGCCACATAAATGTAAATATCATGAAACACTGCGAAAAAACACCAGCAAAAGCGATATTATCGATAACCGGAGGATCATCGACCGACTCACGCAATCTTCTCTTTTTACGTTGCAGCTGGCATGAGATCGGCATATATGATCTACCTGCTATGATAGATCACGTGCTGCAGACTACGGGACAGAAGAAATTGTTCTACCTGGGACACAGCCAGGGTACCACTGCTTTCTTCGTCATGGCGTGCGAGCTGCCCGAGTACCAGAGCAAGATTCAAGCGATGTTCGCTATGGCTCCGGTCGCTTACTGCGGCAGAATGCAGAGTCCTATCATGCAGTTCCTGGCAAGAATGGCCGGTTCCATCAATGTACGTAGCCCCAAGATCGCGATAACGATATTGTCTGTGACCATCTGTTCATTTCCTCTTTTTTCTTTTCTTTCTTTTTTTTTCGGACCGATCATTGCAGATATTCTTTAGATTTATCGGCAAGTACGAATTCGAGCCCACTAGCGAGGCGATGCAAAAATTCCAGGAATTGGTATGCGCAAACGACGCCATCACACAACCCTTGTGCACGAACATGCTCTTCTTGATTGCTGGATACAATCATGATCAATTCAACACGGTACTGACATTACGTAATGTTACTCCCTAAACTCTCTGGAATCAGATAATCGCGAAACGAAGAATATGCCGCTTCTCTTATTAGTCCATATCAATTTGATATCATTTATTCCGATTATCAATGCGCGCTTGTTATTTATCTCGCAGACTCTTCTGCCGATTATATTAGGACATACACCCGCTGGTGCATCCACGAAACAAGTAATGCATTACGTGCAGCTAATAAACACAGGTAAGCATATATGCGTATTAATACGCATCTGCAGATTATACTCCGCAGATTTAGGTGATAATAGCAAAGATGTTCTTTTATTCCAGGATTCTTTATCTTGCCGGGAAAATTTAGGAAGTACGATTACAACATATTTGGAAATCTGAAGAGATATGATTCGATCAGTCCACCGAACTACGATCTAGGAAAAATTAAAGTGCCAGTCTCGCTGCATTACAGCAATAACGATTGGTTGGCGAGCGTCAAAGTATGATTCGTATGACTTTTATGCAAATTAATTCGTTTAATTCGAGCAATTCCGATATCTTCCATAACGGTTTATCCTCTTTCATATGTATAATACATGTATAATTCACATTCATAATATTTTTAGAGGGGATAAACACTATTCGAAATACTCGAGTTAAATGAATTACTATGTGTATATATACGTGTAACGTTATTTTAATTATACGTGCTGAACGTACTGAATTTACATTGTGATTCTCCGACAGGACGTGGATAAATTGTACAAAGAATTGGGCAATGCTCTCGGTAAATTCCGCGTGCCGCATGATAAATTCAACCACCTGGATTTTATGTGGGCCATTGACGTGAAGGAGCTCCTATACGAGAAAATATTAAGTCTAATGACGCGCTTCCCGCTTTGATCTGCTTCTATCTTATCTTTCGAATTCCGCCGAGATTAATGTGCAATCCGTGCCTGTATAAAGAATCGATTATTTGCCAACGAAAATTCATCAGTGGTATTTAGTTTATCTTAAAATCTTGTGCTCGTGATAATCGTTCGCTCAGACTGTATTACGCAAATTTCTTGATATATGATATATAAATATTTATAGAAAATTTGCATTTTCATCTCGTATTACAAAAATAATATTATATTGACAAGCTATCATATTGTTTAAAGAAATTTGCAAATTATGAATTCCTCAAATCAATGAGAAATTAATGATTCATAAAGCTTCTGAAAATTCGTCAAAAGTAATTATTGCTTGCTGTCGCGCCTTTAGAAAGAATTATTTTAATTAGCAATACAATTAATAATAAATCGTCAAGATTCCATTCCCGAAGAATATATAAACATTGATTTGGCGAATTTGGTGGAATAAAAGTATCGCGTATCTTGATATCTATCATTAGATAATCGATCTTTAATTATACTAATTTTCAATGGTAATGTGATAACGATGTGATAATCGAAGATATTTCTATATACTTTCATATCTTCTAAAGTAGATTATCTCTATGTGTACTTATTATTTTAGTATGCGAATTATTTTTATAAGACTGAAAAATATGTAACTATGTTAAGGATCGAATAATATAGCGATAAATTCGAACTGGATATTAATAAATGTGATATCGCTTATATTAATTTTAATATTGCAAATGGAACGGACATATGTAACGATAAGAAAATGATTTTTGTTGACACGTTGAATGCCACGCTCAATAGTTGCTAAAAGAAAGCTGCTTTAAAATAAGAAGTTATTTTTTTATTGGTATATTCGTTAACTGACTCGTTCTCAGTGCAGTTCTATGCCCTTGTGTGAATAGATGACTCATGATTAATGTTTCATTAATGATGTAGACGCCCGCGTATCACAGACAATGGATTGGCAGTCAACGTGTAGAGTTCAAGCAGGAAGCGAATATCACTCTCTCTCTTTCTCTCTCTTTGCACGCGATATAGGCGTGTGCGCGATATTGCAAAAGCGCGGATATTTATATATTGTTAAGGGCGGAAATGAGATACGCGGGCTTAACGAAGTTAATGTAAATTATGCACGGCACAACAAGTAGTTTGCTACTCGGTTACACTCCACACATTGGAGCCACAAGATTAAATTCTATCGAGAACACATTATTGATGTTCTCGCAATATCGCGCGCGTAAATGCGCGAGTGCGCGCACGTGTCCGCGATTCATTCTCTTCCCCTCCTCTCTTATTTTAACAATATTTCAGCAACATAATGATTTTGAGGAAGTTCGACCTCGTGATATTGAAATACCACTATTACAGGATGAGATCGCACTTCTCTTCCTGTTCAATTTCGTGGAGCATGTCGCGTCTTGCAGAAAAAAAAAGTACATTTCGTGTGTGGAACTGATTTTTATTGTTAAGCACAATAATATCCATCCGCTTTTACCGCATCTTCTGTCTGTAGGCTCGATCGCTAAAGAGTCTTTCGGAGAGAATCGACGGTGATTCATGGAAAAAAATTCTAATCCTTTGAAAAGCTCAAAAATTTCTCAAAAAAAAAAAAAATAAAATACTAGACATCACCGCGCTAGTGGCGCTTTAGTTTTCACTTATGAGCTCGCATTTTCGCATATACAAACATACCTTGGTTCTGGCATTTTGCAATTTTCATGTTCATGTTTCAAGAAAACACGTTGTTCGAAAACCGATTCTCCAATCCTGGCGGATCAAGCGAATGCATATGTGTGTATGTATGTATATTGTATGATGTGTGTCAACCGCCGTCTGGCAGCATTAACAGATTCTTCGTTTCAACACTTGTAATACAAATCTAGAAGCTACCGATGATTTATTTCGGAACCTATTAGCATCATACATCCCTCTCAGAAATGATCTTGTGTCGCAAATAGAGCGAAAGCATAATATAATACATCATATAACACCATAAAAATGCAGCTCAACCTGCGTTACTATTTATATATGCAATAATTGCGCGTCAATAAAATTGTTGGAATATATGTACAATAAATAAATAAAAAAAAGAAACGTAAGCTTTAACAGCTCAAATATATTTCGCATATTTTCGATGACAAGTCGCTTCTCGATATATGTTATACGTGTGACTCGATTTCTCTTTTTCATCTGTCATATTTTTACTTTCGGGCATTCTGCATACAAACGTGATGATCGCTGTTTATAAAAGGGCGTTGTGAGCTTTCATATAAAAAAAAGGATCATGCACGGTGTGTAATAGTACTTTTGATATTATTTAATAGTCAGTCTAAAATTTGAACAATGTAGCAACGTTTACGATAATCAAATACTGCATGAAAAATCGTTTGAAGATTGCACTATATATAAATAGTATAATATATAATATATATATATATATATGTATATAATCTATATATTTATTATATATATATAAGTACCATAATATGGAGTGTTGAATATTACATAAAAGATAGAATTTAATATGGGCAGAAAATGATATTTCTCTTCCCTGAAAACAAATATCCCCTAAGTATATATCGCCTCGAGATAAAATGCATTTTTACCTTCTTTTTTTCTTTGTGTATCTTTTAATAGTCTGTGTGCACGATATAAAAATTGTGAAGGTAGCAATGAACGAGTCAGTTATCGTTATTCAATAGCATGTTAGTTTTATATCGATCGAAATAAAGTTGTTATTAATAGACTATTACGTGCACGACCGTGGTATCGTACGACGACAGAGAGAAATTGAGCGCTTCTTTTCTCTTTCTTTTTTTCTTTTCCTTTTCGGTCAATCGCTTTGAGACTTCTTAATCTAACAAAAAGAATATGTCAACCGCTAGGAAAAATACGAAATCAGGTTCTTAGTCGGTACGCAGAACACGCAAGAAATGAGACGACGATTTCCAATTAATATAAAATAACAATCGCAGAGGGCAAAATAGATCTCGCTCGGGCTTACATTCATTATTGGCGATTAGTGAATGAAAACCATGCACTTTCTCTTTTTGTTTTCATGTAGATTCAAATAGAATTACATATAGTCATATGAATTCACCTAACGCGCGAACATAGAGTGCACCTAGAATGTTTCCTGAGCACTATCATATCAAACAATCATGATAAAATTTGCTAATTTATTAAAATCGCCAGTACTGAACTCAACCGTATATCCTTGCGTTATTTACCTAATAATATAAAACAAGAACACAACAAACTTCTTGGCATACAAAATACATTTTAACATGTAAGGTTGTATGTCACATCTTCATCTTCTTTTTTTATTTTTTTTCCCCCGGTTTTATCTTCCTACCCCACGGGGGCGCTAGAATTTCTTCCGCGTTATCCTTCCGATTATAATAACGACGAACAACATACCAAGTTGGAAACATTGATATTTTCTCCTTTACTTGATTATTGGGCGCATACGTTATTTTTTAAAATAAATTTTTTAATGTATACATATACATAATGGAGTTCCTTTTACACATGGTGGTGGTGATTTTAAAATGCGTTTTGCGCAGTGAACAAGGATAGGAGGAAGGGTGAGAGGTAGGAAGGAAAAAAGGAAGGATGGAGCTCAGGTGAAAAGAAATATGAGCTTATCCGCTCTTAAAGAGGAGAATGGCTACCTGTCCAAGATAGAAATAGATAAAATGTCTTGTTTCATGCGTCACGTAACTGCCAAAATTACGTCCTACGATGCAATGCCACGTTGGATTGTACTTCTTATCGAATTCTTTCTTGATAAATGCCGCAATATCCTGAAAACCAACTGATGTTAATAACGAGATCATAGCGATATCGATTCAACAACAATTCCATTCATGTAGTATTCATGCTTAATGAACACAACAGAAACTTTTCAAAGAACGAAATAGGGTTTCTCACAATTTCGATAATTATTTTGAAAGATCATCCTTTTTTATACAAATATATATATATATATATATATATATATCTTATATTTGTATATAAGAAATATATACAAATATATATATAAATATATATATCGATGTCGTATATCATTTGGTTATATTATTGAACAATTATAAATTAACTGTTTTAAGAGAAATAAAAAAATTTTACATTTCGCATTTCGATTATATAAAATTAAATGAAATCTGTTTCTAAGCTATTTCAAAGTACTATTTCTTAACAATTTGACTAATATATAACGCGATCATATTACAATCTCCGTCAAAAGTATCATCACTCCATCAGGTTCAACCAATGGTACGTTCGAATTCTATCACAATTATTAATGGCACAATATAAAACACTTTTTTTAAATTGAATTTTTTTCATAGTGTTTATCATAAAAAATGAGCGAAAACATAAAGCAGAACGGCTTGAATCTTTTCGGTATGAAATCCGGAAAAGCGATCATGCTGCCCGACAATCTTTGACGTTGTCATGCAATTGTTGACAGATTGCTTTCATTTTACGGCGAATTAATTACGATTTACATTGATACTTTTACCATAGAATAAAGACTGCAGCCATTATTAAATATATCTATATGTTCTGATGACATTTCTCAGACAATCTATTCTTTGTTAACTACATGCTTGGTGATATTTAAAGTATTATTTTGTATATACATGTTAAATAAAATGCAAAGTGTGTGTTGTGTGTAATTTATGTATGTGTATATATATACCTTTTCTATGTTATATTTTTCAAGAGCTTGAGTAGCGCAGTCAACAGCATCTTGCTGCATCTCCTCTGACATATCAGCATTCTTGATTACTGCCTTTCGGTCCGACATTTTGTCTGTTCTAGAATACATAGATATAATAATCATGTTCTATTCGTTATCATACATAGTTAAATACTTAACTTATCATACATGAGTTAAATACTTAATATCAATTTATTACGCAAGAAACTTGCATACATCAACAAATGTATAAAAAAACGGATTCACAGATTCATGACGCATATGTACATAGAGAAACACGTATATGCTTTGTACTTAAACAGGACATAAACCGAGTTGGACATAAACACACCGTGGGCACTACTTGCCCTTTTTATTCCTGGATTCTTTTTTTTTCACATCACTTTCAAAATAAACGGCATCTTTATAATTGACATTATCAGCATTTTCAGCTCGAAGTTGATATGCCAGACGACAAAACGTGCGAACTGACAATAGTTCGGCAGGTTCTCCCCGCGATTTCTATCGAAAAAATCAAGAAGGATAAACCTGGTCCGCGGGAAGCGCACGACTTTGACAGTTGCGCGCACGTCCAACACCGGCATGACAATACTACCGCAAGTTATGTGCAGGTAATGCACACTTCGAGATTAGGAGAAAGAGAAAGAGAAAGAAAGAGAAAGGGAGGGAAGAAGAGTGCGAGAGAAGGGAGGGAGAGTAGGTAGAGAGGGAGAGAAAGACGAAAGGATTGTCGCTCGCGCGAATATCGGTACGACGGACAAATAAAAAAAACGAGATAGCAAGAAGAGTAAGAGAGTAGCTAAGGAAAGTAAGATAAAGATAGCTGGAGCAGGAAGCATTCGAAGAGCGAGCACTAGAAGCGAGCGAAAGAGCGAAAGAGTTACGGGGTAACCAGCGCTCGGGTTAGCAGAGAGGGGGAGAGGCGAAAGGCGCGGGAGGACCGCAAGTGTTTTGTCGATATGAGACAATAAAGAAATGCAATTTGGCCGGCACGCGAGGTATACCGCCAGCAAAACTGGGTCGCGGCGATGCCGCATGTTCCACCAGCGTCGTCATCGTCGGCACGACGACGATGACGACGACGACGACGGCAAGGAACAGCATCCCTCCCGTCTCTCCTCTTCATTCTCTCTCTCTCTCTCTCTCTCTCTCTCTCTCTCTCTCTCTCTCTCACTCCTTCTCTCTCCCCCTCCCCACCGCCGTTCTCCTATCCAAGGAAGTCCTTAAGGCTTTATTCAACGACATAAGAGAACGCGCACGATTCGGACAATACTCGACAAGATGATCCGGTCTCAGCAATCGTATCCGTATCGCCGGGTAAGAGGGGGGAGGAGGAGGGAAAGGGGAAGAAGGGAGGGAGGAAAAAAACAGAGATCGGGAGCAACAGAGAAGCTCGGAATGGTGTATCGTCCCTGTACGTCGCGTCAATCCGGACGCATCATGACGCGATAATGCCGCGCGCCGCATTCGTATCGGTTTATCTTTACCTTTTCTCGTTGACACCGTCTCCAACGGATCACACAATACGCCCTCCTCCCTCCGGTGTCCGTGCGTGCGGTGGCCGTTCGTGAGTCGGCGAACGCGTTTATTTAAGCGCGCGCTCTTATGATTCCGCGTGCGTGCGGTTGGACAGACGCGACAGAGCCGCGATATAACTGATCGGATGGCGATCGCCGCTTTCTGCTGCTGCCGCTTGATGCTGCCGCTGCTTCACACACTCGGGAAATTTTGGGCTCGCTGGCTCCGGGGGCCAAGAGAGAGGAACGATAACTCCACAAATCGGGCTCGGAACTGAGACTGCAGCCAGTCGCTACGCGATGCTGACACGCGATTGGCCGATCAACAGGGTCTTCTATCAGGGTTTTCTATCGGCCCGGCATGCATCGCGCGAGATGAAGCGCGAAAAAACAAATGCGCGTCGGCATCGTGCATATGAATTTGCAGGGGGGGAAAAAAAATGAAGAAAAAAGGAAAAAATTAGAAAAGGATGTAATCATCAGGGGAATGTGCGGATAATTAGCATTTACAAGAAATAGGTGCAATAGAAATAAACAAAATGATTCTAAAATGGAAGCGCGGATTCAAATCGAATGAAAGGAAAATCTGGAGTTTTTCGAGAAAACGGTTATCAAGATACAACGAGAATGATGTTTTTTTTATTGTCAGGACACATTAACATGTCCTACATCATTTTACATGCAGCAATTGTTGTATCATAATCAAAGTACGAGCGATATGATTGTAGGTCTACCTTTTTGTGAATTAATATACATTCACAGAATTTGAAAAGAATATACAGACACAGTTTTAAGTCGATAGCAAGGAAAAAGAGACCTAGTGCAGCCAATGCGGAAAAAAACAAATCTTATGCCGTTGACTATTACATAATTGATCATATGACTTGCGATGTTGATCGCAATGACATTAAATCAACTAGTACTAGTCAACAAATTTAATAAATGGAAACGTCCTTCCTTATCAACCGTCATAAATTTTTGTACGGTGCGAATATGAATATTTGTATAATTGTAATACATTAACCTTGAATAAGGTGTATGTGACAGATAAGACACGTCAATGCAAATTAAAATAACTTTGTTTAGCAATTTCTTTGAAAAGTGCAGCGCGTCTCCATTATGATGACGCAGCATGTTCCTGCGAATTGCGCTCGTTTTTTCATTAGTCATTTATTTAAATAAACTGACTAGTGTTAATTAAAGCAAGAAATATAGATATGCAAGAAAGTAAATTTAAATGTGATAGATGAGCA
Source organism: Eciton burchellii (assembly GCA_020341155.1). Taxonomy (NCBI): domain Eukaryota; kingdom Metazoa; phylum Arthropoda; class Insecta; order Hymenoptera; family Formicidae; genus Eciton; species Eciton burchellii. The sequence goes on along the minus strand of JAHMML010000026.1, from coordinate 1,890,876 downwards.
AAGCATTTCTTGATTTCGAACGCGCCTTGCGCGGCGCCATATTGCGAATAATTCTCAAATTCCTCCCCACGCGCAGACGCACGCGTACGTATATATATCGTCACGACGCGTCGATAAACAGCGTCAGCGGGAGCGCTACTGGTTGATGGTGCTCGGTTTATGCGCGTTTGGCAACAAAGTGCGAGAGGGGAAACTTAACGTCTAATATCCGACCTGTAATTCTGTTTCATCCGAGCATTGTTCGCCGGAAAATTCGGCAAGATGTTTCGTGTCTTTGTGACAATCGCGGTGCTCTTCGTGCTAACTGACGCGCAGTTGCAGAGGTGAGTAAATTCATATCGATATCGCGTGATAAATACTGATTAGTCAATCTCCTCTTTCCTTCTCTCCCTTCCCCTTTCCCCCTTTATTTTCATGACTTTGCCAAATCGACGCAAGAACAATGTAAATATGATATTTGAAAATGAAGAAGAATTTACTGGAAAACTTATATACATGAGGAAGTAAACGAAGAAGATTTTCTGAACAAGAATCTTCAATGATCTTTGCATTTCGTTTCACTACTTTATCATGTTCCAAATGAGATTAGCTTCATGAGTATCTTAGTTCACACATAGGATATCCTAAATTATATTTCTTTCAAAATCTTAATACTGTAAATCTACTACTGTGTAAATAAATTAACTATATATTGAGCTGAACTAATATTTTTATTGTTTGTTTTCTCATGTTTATATATCCTGTTTTTTTTACTGATGACTATACTTATTCAGCTCTGAATATATATTTACATAAAATTACAAACTGTCTTATCTGCAAAAATCTGATGCTGTTATTATAAAAATATACATAAGTCAAGGATTATCTAGTTAAACATCTTTGATAAATTGCGAGTATAAGTTATCATTGCAAAGAAATTAAAACACTTTAAATATTTCATCAAGATTAAGTTAAATAAAATCTTTTTTAAATCATTTTTTAAACTTGTAAATATGCACAGATTTATATATTGGAATAAAGATTAAACATATGATGTAATTTTCTGATTTAGAATTCATAATCATATATGATTATTGTTTTTAAAATGAATATATATATATATATATATATATAAATATATATATATATATATATATATATATATATATATTTTTTTTTTATATTATATTGTTGTTGTCATATTGTATATTATTCCAAGAATCCCGCTGCACAAGACTGATTCTATACGCAAGGCTTTAAAGGAAGTTGGTACTGAGCTAGAACAGATTCGATTAGTTGAAGCTAATGTTGCTACACCAGAACCTCTCTCCAACTATTTAGACGCACAATATTATGGCGTTATCAATATTGGAACTCCGCCACAAGAATTCAAAGTTATCTTTGACACTGGTTCCGCGAATCTCTGGGTACCATCCAAAAAATGTCGCTTCACCAATATCGCTTGTTGTGAGTATTTTTTATTCGTTCAAATATTTGTCTAATATCTGATTTCAATAAGATAAAATTACATGTTATAGGTAAAACACGATTGTATTATGCAGACAATTCCATAATTGTAGATAAACTTATTTATGACACTTATCATACTTTCTTTCTATATATAAATGACCTCTGACACATGAAGATAACCCTGTTGTAATGAGTTACAACAGTAGATGTATCTAAATACATTTGATTGTTTAAATGTATCTTTATTGTATGTTTAATAAGGATATTCATATTTAAAAGAATATAATGTTATTCTTATTAAATAATACTTGTCTTTGCTAAATTTACGTCTAGCTTTTTCTTTGCAGTGTTGCACCACAAATACGATAGTAATAAGTCCAGTACGTACAAGAGAAATGACACTGATTTTGCTATCCATTATGGCTCTGGCAGTCTGTCTGGATTCTTATCTACCGATGTAGTAAATGTGAGTCATCGTTAAACAATTAATTCAATGAGATTGTAGTTATAGTTTACTAAATAGACGTCAAACATAATAAACATTTCTATATCTGTTTGAAAAAAATTATAAACATCGATTTCTTCATAGGTTGCTGGGCTTGATGTCCAAGATCAAACATTCGCAGAGGCAATTAGCGAGCCGGGTTTAGCCTTTGTCGCCGCCAAATTCGATGGTATTCTGGGAATGTCTTATTCAACAATATCTGTCGACGGAGTAACCCCAGTATTTTATAACATGGTTAAGCAAAATCTAGTGCCAAAAGCTGTTTTCAGTTTCTATTTGAACCGGTACTTATTTTCGCGTTATGCTAAATTAAATATCAACTTTACATATTGTAATAGAAGAAATTGTATGCAGAGATCCTTCAGCCAAAGTGGGTGGCGAGATGATATTAGGCGGTTCCGATCCTGATCATTATGATGGCGAATTTACATATGTTCCTGTTACTCGCAAAGGATACTGGCAAATTACCATGGATAGGTATAGTTAGCCTTAGATTATACCCTGATCACATATCAACATATTCACTTAATAATCGCCTCGTAGCGTTCAAGTAGGTGATCAGATGTTGTGCAAGTCTGGTTGTCAAGCCATTGCCGATACCGGCACTTCCTTAATCGCCGGACCAACCAACGAAATCTCGGCTATCAATGCAGCAATCGGAGCTACTTCTATTATAGGTGGTGAAGCTGTGGTAAGTAAATAATTATATTTTTTATAATAACATAAAATTATGCTTTACAGTTTAGGTTGTACGAGATTTACTTGTACGATATAAATTACAAGTACGATATAAATTAATCTAGCATTAATGAAATATTGAATAAATTACTAATCCGACATTATTCTACATTCAAAGGTGGATTGCAGTCTGATTCCTCAATTGCCTACGATTAATTTCATCTTAGGCGGTAAGACATTCAGTTTAACTGGCGAGGATTATATCCTCCAGGTAGGCATAAGCGAGTTTAGCTCTTTATTGCTTTTATTGTATTGCTGGAATACAAAAATTTGATGAGACATAACGATTCTTTTTTCAGATCAAACAGTTCGGCAGGAAGATCTGCATGAGCGGTTTCATGGGTATGGATATTCCACCACCGAACGGACCACTATGGATTCTAGGTGATGTATTCATCGGTCGTTATTACACCGAATTCGACATGGAAAACGACAGAGTGGGATTCGCGATGGCGAAGTAGATACTTTTCTTGTGGTTTCTCGTGAGACACATTAGAAAAAGGGATAATAATTTTGCGCGAATGAATCAATAAATCTTCTCTTGCAATTCCTATGCCTTATTGCCTTAGTAACTCGTAATTATGCGTGCGAATATATTGTTATACGTTTGTGATATATGTTAGATGATTAAGCCAAAAATATACATGATATTTTCGGTTTACGAAAATTCAGTATATCGTTCTTTCCACAGCATTAATATTGTATTACAAGGCATCATTTTTCAGCATAAACTTTGTTATACCAAAATAAAGTTATGATAAAACATTGTTTTTCACATAGTAATTATATATTTTTCCATTTTTTTATTCAAGTATAAGGAAAAATTTAATACGTATTTTTTTTCATAATAATTCCACATAACTTTTCTACATAATGCCCTCTGTGTAGGTATGTACAGTTTCTGAACAATAAATTTAATCACGAACACATTATTAAAGTAATAGAATTATCAATCAATTTTCTTTTGTTTAACTGCATGAAGTACATAATTAATCGCTGTACATGACGACCAAGACCAATTATTGGATAAAGGATTATATCTGATGCCATGAATTAATTTCGTTCTGCAGCCATCTATAACAAATAAAAATTAAAAAATGCTTTAGTACACTCATTCATATCGATGCGTAATAAGATATATAATAGCAGATACGATTTTATTGTAAAACTTACATTGATCTAAAATACATTGAACTTCATGAGGTGCGATAAATTTATTCCATTGATGAGTACCACGAGGTACAATATTGATGAGATATTCCCCTATTACAATAGTACTCAACCAAGATACAAAAGTTTTGTTCAGAGTCGTTAGGAAAACAGATCCACCAGGTTTCAGAATCTTTACACACTTCTAAAGAAAATAATTATATATTGCTTTATATGTCTAATATATCTATTTCTTAATAAATATTTACACCTTCAGAAATAGTTCAGGATTTAACACATGTTCCACAACTTCAGAAGCTACAACGACATCGTATGATTCCTCATTATTCTGTGAAAATTCTTCTATATCTGTACAAATATAATCAATTCTATCCGATATGTTAGGATCCAGTTTTACATGTTCCTTAGCTACATCAGTCAAATCTATAGCAGCATCAATTCCGGTCACTCGTGCTCCTGCTCTGGCTAGACATTCGGTCAATATACCACCACCACAGCCAATATCCGCGATCTTAATTTCTTCCAACGAAAAAGCTGGATTCTGCGGCTTGAAGCCAACGTTAGCCAAACCATTTCTTATAAACTCCATCCTGATGACATTGAACGAGTGAAGTGGCGCTAATATACCTTTCTCCTCCCACCATGAGTTTTTCCAATCAGAATGATGATCAATTTCCTTTGGATCTATTGTCGACATAGCTCTGGCCATTATGTTAAACTTAATATTTTCTTTTGTTAATCTGCAAAGCCATAATACTGTGATCAATACTTTTATCTGATTAAACATTGATAAGAATAGCTAGAAAAATAATTAAACTGATAAAGTTAATTAACGTTTCTGAAAGAAAATAAATTTGAATGGAAATTAACCAGAACAACTTATCATATTGAACAATATGATTATCTATTATAAAATATAATATCATATATTGTACTTGTTTTGAATGTTTTCTGACAGCATTCTAGAATGTGCAAAAATTCTGAAAGCCTTCATATTCACACTTTCTTGTAAGTCAGACCCAAACTAATAATGACAGGAAAGATGATCCTATAATGATAATAGAAATATGTGTAAAACATATTCTGAATTAAAAATTAAATTATATTAGTTAACTAATTACATAATAAGATATGTGTTCAAAGAACAATAATAGAAGATAAGTATAAAATTATGATTTTCCATAAGATATAAATAATTAATGTTACATTATTGATGTATAAACATAAATTTTGTGACATAAATGATATCGACAAAAATAGTATCCACAAGATATTCTGACATACATACTACACTGTTACACTGGATGCTCTTTTCTACACACATGAAATTGAAACAATTCAAAATTATCTCTTAACTGATCTGGTACAGAATATGTAACAAATCGTTAAATATCATGACAAGTAAGGTATCTAAATAGACACATATATGTATGAATGCAGAAATAAACTAAAAAACACATATATATCCACGCTTTTGTGCCACCTTGTATAAGATTATATATTTTCACACAAATTTTGCCAAAATTTAAAAATCTAAAAAGTTCTAAAAAGAATTAAAACACATGTTAATTGACAACTCGATCATCTGTGACGATAGTATACCTTGCTAATACTTGACTCGGAGCGTCTATAAGATTACAAGGCGCGAAAATTTGAAGTAATATATGACAATATTAATGTCAATCTATTAAGATATATTTCTAACATGATTTCATGCTATAATCATATTAGTAAGTGGAGTATCAAAGTATAGAGGGAAATGAAAATGGGAAAGATGAAAATGTATTCTCAGAATAATGCAGAAAGGATTAAAAATTAAAATAGAAAAGCGGGAATTTCTACCTTACACTTCAATTAAAAGAAGTAAAATGTAAAAATTTGTTTACATTATTCACAGAATCCGCCTTATCAAATATGCGCGTAATAATTGTAATTGTAATATACAAAGAGTATATATAATAATATTGTAGCAATATTAAGAATATCAAATTTCACAATAATGAGCATAGGCAGTTTCAATTATTTGACTATGAAAATAACAATTTCTGAACTTTTTAATGACAATGTGCTCACATTATTCTCTTCTTATTTCTTTTCCTTAAGTAGTTAAAAAGTATTATTTCGATATAAATAACAATCAATTTCCTTAATATTAATAGAATTATATTTAACATCTGATGTTATAATACACAAACTTCCTTTGATAAGGCTGTTCCTTTTAATAAAAGTAAAATTTCTCCAATAAAACCATATATTATAATGATAAAATTCCAGAAATCTGCAGAAATTAGATGAAAAATATGGAATACACAATTAATCATCACTGATAAATTGCAACTACCAAACATCATCGTGAAGAAGTTATGACATTTTAAACATTTCATCATAATTCGATTAACCAAACTTCTTATTTTTAACTACTCATATCTTAATGAGCAAATATGCAGATGATGTCTCATTGGAACAAAGAATAAAAATAGTGTAACAATTTCCAATTTAAGACTAAATCTAATTTAAAGACCACATATCACTTCCCAGTTAGAACAGTAAATGTTTAAAATAATTAGAATAACATATGTACATATTTCAGAATAACATTAATCTCATAAAATAGGATTTACGTCTGAGATTGCTAAATTTACATGCTTTTGCTTTTTCTTTCCACTGATGTATTATAAATATCGCAAGAAATCGAATATGTGTAAGAGAAATGATATTAACCTTCCAATCTATTACAGCTGTAGCAACCTATTTCAATTCTTCTCTATATAACTTATCTTATCTATCTATATAGCAAATATGAGACGTCATTGAAATATTAATACAATCGAGTCGGTAACAATTTACAAAATAGATGTGACGAATACTTCGATAATGTTCGTTTAAAAAAATTAACTTCGATTTCTTTCTAGGTTGGATTCGAAATTCAAGATCAAATTCAAGATCATTACGGATTACGGCGATCGATTGTTAGATATAGCCTTAATTTTAATCAAATTCCATATTATTATGGAAAAGTTTTATTAACGATATCTATCGACGACGTAACTTTGATATTCTGTAACACAATTTAGCAAAATCCGTCTCGGTCTAAGGTTGCTTTCAGCTTTTATTTTAAACGATGTTTATATTACGCAGGCAATATAAAATATACACAATAAAAGTATTATTATTATTATTCTCTTAGAAATATGTGTAATAATATGCACATTGCTTTGAACATTGCAATAAAAAAAATTCTATGTACAATTCTTTCGGTTGAAGTAAATAGTGATACTGAGTGATTCCGAGAACGAGTTTGGATATATTCCCGTTACGCGCAAAAGATATTGATAAGATATATTACGCGCAAATTACTATAAATAGGTATATAACTATCTTCAGATTAGTCACTCACATATCAATCACCAAATTACTTCGCAGCATTGGAGATGAGTCGTTGTGCGCTGTGGCTATCAAGCTGTCGTCGATACCGGCACTTCGTTGATCATCCGACGAAATTTCGGCTATCGGTGCAACAATCAGAGATACATCTATCGTAGATGGTAAAGGTGTGGTAAGTAAACAACTTTAACATTATAACGGAAAATTATACTTTACTGCGACTGATGTCGGAGACTCTCCGATCATGCACATTGGGTGAAGGCTAAGGAGTTAAAAATTACTAGAAGTGGATACTCGGATGTGAATTTGGATTAAAATTGAATACCTGACAATGAGTGTCTGTTCCGTTATATGTTATTAACGATACAAGCAATAATTCGTTGACGAGACGTCACGTAAGAAAATTGAGTTGAATTAGAGCTGAGGACTAGAACCGAATTGAGACAGAACAAAGTCCTATTCGTCTTTTGTATACTATTGGCGTTTATCGTCAACCACCTTTTGTCGAAAACAGCCTCGGTGTACCATCATTCATAAATTGGCCACGCAGATCGTCCATCGAAGTAGATGCGCTATAATCCACGTCACTAACATCTTGGTATCCATCCGCATATGAAGAATGTTCTGATTAGTAGTCAGATTGTCTGCTATTCGTCGAAGTCGATTTATAGTTAGTAGAGCGCCCTGCAGTTCAAAGCGCAGAATGAACAAGGGCTTCGTCGAAGTGATTTCCATCTCGGCCATCAAGAATGAGAACATCCGATCACCGGACGGTCAGTATTCTGTAAAAGTCTCTTTTCAACAAGAATGAATAGCGGCGTTTTTACCGTTGATCGAGTGAAGAACTACGTGATGTCCAGCTCCTTTGCTTCTTGGAAAGTCGCTATATTAATTTAAGTTGGCTTGTTTCTTGAATATGTCTGCGTTAAATGAACACTGTCCGCACAAGAATGTTCTCGAACAGTAGATGCGTCGATGTTCTTCATTGATAGCTAGTGGCATCAGCATGGCTAGATACCGCGATTGTACCGTATATGTTTCTTAAACAATACCTCGGGCTTCTTCTTTAAAATTCGACCGCCATAACATCCGTTGTAGAGAATCCTCTCAAGTATCTTGTTCTATTGTTCATGAAAATTGCAACCTAAGTTATGGGAGACATCGTTACCCATCAGTTGTCCATCAGTACCCATACAAATATCGTATGGAAGGCATCCGGTTCTTCGGAAAAATAGCGTTTTCGGGCTGTAATAGCGAAACATAAATATCAGCTCCGAAAATCACATCACTGATTGTTGTAATTAGGATCTGCAGTTGCAGTTCTGCCAAGTATGTCTAATCTTCTTGAGATATTCGCATGATTGATAAGAACGAAATCAGATCTGGTATTATAATAATCTTTCGCGGAAACAACTCCTTGAATGGTGGAATCTTACTACTTATTTTGAGCGAAGTGGCTTGAGACGCTTCTCCAGATTTTGTTTCTCATAGATCTGATAATGTTGACTTTCCGTCTTGAAAGAAGAAGTTTCTTCGCGACACACTCTGTGATGAGCATCGCTTGTGATGGCGGATCCAAAAATGCCCGGACTGATCAGAATAAGGGATCACCTTAATCTTGGCGATGGCTAACACCTCTGAACTACGAGGAGATCGAATCCTGACAACAACATGGTCACTATAACTTGAATTTTTCAGCATGAAAGCCGATTGTTCTAACCAGGGCTGAGAAGTCACGGTTTCAGATTTATGACGAAGCGTATAATGCTTCTGCTAACAACGACCATTCGATGTGCATTCTGCAGTTAAATGGTTTTGGCCAAAGCAATTAAAGCAAGCTTTCATATCACGTTCTTGTGCACTCCGTTGATTAACCGTTAAATTCCGAAACTCGTTGCAGGAATGTAATGGGTGATTCTCCTTGCATGTTGGGCACAGAGGATCTTTACTTATATTGGTAGCATTAACCGAGACAATATTCTGACGTCAGCTCCGTTTGCGTTTAACATCATTACTTGGATTCGGATAATCGATTTATTGGGTCCCTTGACTTTAGAGCGATAGTTCCATTTAATAAGAATATTTTCAATTTTTTGAATGTAGGACTCTATCTACCATCATTAAGTGATGTTTCTCAACGCTCGATAGTATCAAGTGTTCAAACGCTTTGGTGATATACGAACGCATATACGAACAGGTGATCGTTTTGATCGCCCATAGCCTTGAAGCGAGCAAGCGAGGTTTGTTTGAAGGTATTCAAGAGAGATCTGATACCTTTCGACATAGTATTTACCATGCATGGCGGTTCGAAGATCTGATATATTGCTGAATCTTTAGCAATCGTCGTGGATTATCATAACGCACTAATAGTTAATCCCATGCTATGTAATAGCCTTCTGCTATGAGCTTGATTTTCTCGATGACTTTGGTTGCTTCACCAATGAGACAATGCATTCTTGAGATACTGCATTTTCATGACGGGAGGAATCTCATCGATGTCGTGCAATAGCAACTTAAACAGATCCCTAAATTCTCCCATTTACTTTCATCGCCGTTAAATGTAGTGAGTTTGATCTTGAACAGTCCTGAGTCTCCAAAATCTGCGCTAGTAGTCTTAGCATTTCGAGGGGAAAGAAATGGGAGATGTTTTGAGAGATTCAAGATCTCGGAGGTAGTCGTTAATGCGTAGACGAGATATAAGGTTCCTAGACTACAGTAAAAATATCGTGCGTAATCAGTAGAATCAATATTCTTGTATGCTGTTAACATCATGTTCATCAACCTTAAGAGCTCACTACCAATGGGACTGTAAAAGGTTCAGACGGGAATATGTGAGCTTATTTTTAGCCTCCTAGGTATTTTCCCGAAATCTCTCATGAATCCAATGGTTTTCATCTCTTTTCTTATTAGTACCTCCGTTTCGTCACAAGATATATTCCTCAGCACACGAATGATAACGGGAAAGTACGTAGCATTGAGCGAAACATCATACTCGCAGAAATGTTGCACGCGAAAACGGGGCGTTACACTCGTAGATACGAGTTCGTGGAGAGCAGAACCTTAGAACCTTAGAACTCCTAGAACTTTCGGACGGAATATCGATCGTTTTATCGTTACATAGGCCGATCGCGCACTACACTGCACGTGATTTAATCCACTTACTGCTTTGTTACCCTGAATTACCTCAGAAGCAAGGAACTGAATTTCCGTGAATCCGACTATTCGAGATCCGGAAATCCAAGTATCCGAGAATTGGAATATTCTCTATGATCCGGCGGATCCGAAGATCAGTCATCTTCTATACTGTGATTCGACTCGGAGCACTAAAATCAAGTTGGAGACTTTCCTGTCGTATACATCAGGTGAATGCTGATAACCTGGGAATTATCAGAGCTGAATGCTCGGATGTGGATTTGGGGTAAAAATGAATACCTGACGTTGACTGGACTTCTCTTCCCTTTATTGTTGAAAATAATACAAGCAATAATTCACTGACGAGAGCAACATCTGTCACGTAAGAGAACTGAGTTGAATGAGGACTGAGAACAGAATCGAACTGAGATATAATAAAAGTAAAATGCAGAAATTTGCATTTTATATACTATTATTGCCGCTTATCAGCGACTATCTTTGTAAAAAACAGCCGCGATGTGTTAGCTTAACTAAGAATGCAAGAGCTCTTTTCGGTAGTGCGATATAAAGTTTGATTTCCCTCTTCTTCCAACCTAGTCAATCCCGGATTGAAAGTCCGTCTTATCGTTTCATTCTGTATCGATTCCCATTTTAAAGGTGACAACGGTGACAACTGAAGACGTCGCCAAAGCCCGAACATATTGTTATACAAAACTCATTTTTACGAACGATATACACTTTAGCATTAATTAATGAATTGTTAGACAAATTATTAATTCGATATTACCCTTAGATTACAGTCTAATATGTCAGCTGCTCACTATCAACTTCATCTTAGACGATCATCATCTTAAGTAAGATATTCAGCTTAACTGGAAAAGAATGGGCCTTCCAAATAAATATATGTGAGTTTAGCTTTCCATTGCTTTTATTTTACAGATATAGAAAAATTTGATGAAATCTAACATTTTTTCTTCAGGTTGAACCGTTTGTCACGAAAAACTGTAGAACCGGTCTTATGGTTATATCACTACCGAATGACGATCATGAATGCTAGATGAGATTTTCATTGATTATTATTATACTGAATCGGAGATGGAATATGACAAGATTCACATAAAAATACACTTCTTTCTTGTTATTTGTCGCAATAAGCATGAGGAGAACGGACAATAATTTTGCATGTATCAATAAATCTTTTGTTGCAATTGATATATCCTATTGCATTAATATGTCGTGATTATGCGTGCGAACATATTATATTATCTATAATTTTTATTACATGATTAAGCTAATGACGTGCAGAATATTTTGAATACGAATACACGATCCCTTTTCCCTCAGCATTAATATTATATTATAAGGCATCATTTTTCATAAACTAAGTTCATTAAAATGAAATAAAAGTTATAATGAAATATTGTTTCCTATATAATAGTGCATCTTTTTCTATTTTTTCTTTCGAATATGAGGCAGAATATCTATTTTACTCAGATAATAATTCATAATTTTTCTACATATATTTTACATCATGCCCTTACCCATGTGTATGCATCGTAAAAGATTCTGAGCAATAAGTTCTCTTATATACATACTAAATTAATTGAATTATGCATAACTTGATTTAATCTTTTTTTCCTTAACTGCATGAAGTGCATAATTAATCGCTGTGCAAGATGACCAAGACCAATTATTCGAGAAGGGATTATATAGCAAGCCATGACTGAATTTTGTTTTGCAGCCATCTGTAAGAAACGAAATAAAATAAAGCTTTAGTGATAGTATTTATATGRAGATTGCTCWCTATAATTGCRRATATTTTGCAGCAAACTTACATTGATCTAGAATACGTTGAATTTCCTGAGGTGCGATAAACTTATTCCAMTGATGAGTACCACGAGGTRYAATRCTGRTGARATATTCYGCTATTATAATAGCAACGAACCAAGATGTCAAAGTTTTATTTATCGTCGTCAGAAAGATAGATCCGCCAGGCTTCAGAATCTTTACGCACTCCTCCAGAAAAAATAAATCCTTAAGCCTTAAATACTTGATATGTTAATTTCATTATAGAATGAAAATTTTGTTTTTACCTTCAGAAACAGTTCAGGATGTAAAACATGTTCCAGGACCTCCGAACATACAATGGCGTCATACAATTCCAGATTATTCTGGGAGAACTCCTCAATACTTGCACAGACGTAAACAACTTGATTTAATATGTCAGAACTCAATTTTACATGCTCTTTAGCTACTTCAATCGAATCTGAAGCTGCATCAATGCCAGTCACATGTGCTCCAGCTTTAGCTAAGTATTCAGACAATATACCTCCACCACATCCGACATCCGCGATTTTAACTCCTTTCAACGGAAAACTTGTGTTCTGCGGCTTGAAATCAACCTTAGCCAAACCATTTCTTATAAACTCCAACCTGATGACATTCAGCGCGTGAAGTGGCGCTATTTTACCTTTCTCATCCCACCATGAATCTTTCCAACCGGAATGATGATCGATTTCCTTCTCATCTATTGTCGACATAGCTCTGGCCATGTTAAACTTAATAATTTGTTTTGTTAATCTGCAAAGCCATAACATCGTGATCAATACTTTTATCTGATTAAACATTGTTAGGAATAGCTAGAAAAATGATTAAACTAATAAAGTTAATTAATGTTTCTGAAAGATAACAAATTTGAATGGAAATTAGCCAGAACAACTTATTATATTGAAAAATATGATTATCTATTATAACAATAGGATTATATATAATAAAATACAATATCATATATCATATATGTACTTGTTTTGAATGTTTTCTGACAGCATTCTAGAATGCGCAAAAATTCTGAAGGCCATCATATTCATACTTTCTCATTAGTCAGACCCAAACTGGTAATGACAGAAAAGATGATCCTATAATGATAATAGAAATATGTGTAAAACATATTCTGAATTGAAAAGTAATTATTGTAATAATAATAATTAAATAATTACATAATAATTACATAATAATTAGATAATTACATAAAGATAATTAAATAATTACATAATAAGATGCGTACAATAATAAAAGATAAGTATAAAATTATGATTTTCCATAAGATATAAATTCATAGAATAATTAATGTTACATTATTGATGTATAAACATTATTGTATAAACACAAATTTTGTGACAAAAATGATATCCACAAAAATAGTACTCACAAAATGTTCCGATATGCATACTATAGTGTTGCGCTCGATGCTCTTGCCTACATGACATTGAAACTATTCAGAATTATCTCTTAATTGATCTGGTATAGAATGTGTAACAAATCGTTAAATATCATGACAAGTAAAATACTGTAAATAGACACATATATATACGAAAGCAGAAATAAAATAAAAAACACATATATATTCCCGCTTTTCTGCGACCTTGTATAAGATTATATATTTTCACACAAATTTTGCCAAAATTTTAAAATCTAAAAAGTTCTAAAAAGTTTTAAAACATATGATAATTAACAACTCGATCATCTGTAACGATAGTATACTTGTTAATACTCGATCCGGAGCGTCTAAATGATTATAAGGCGCGAAAATTTGAAGTAATATATGATAATATTATTGTCAATGTATTAAGATATAATTCTTTCATGACTTCATGCTATAATCACGTTAGTAAGTAGAGTATCAAAGTATAGAAGGAAATGAAAATGGGAAAGATGAAAATGTATTCTCAGAATAATGCAGAAAGGATTAAAAATTAAAATAGAAAAGCGGGAATTTCTACCTTACACTTCAATTAAAAGAAGTAAAATGTAAAAATTTGTTTACATTATTCACAGAATCCGCCTTATCAAATATGCGCGTAATAATTGTAATTGTAATATACAAAGAGTATATATAATAATATTGTAGCAATATTAAGAATATCAAATTTCACAATAATGAGCATAGGCAGTTTCAATTATTTGACTATGAAAATAACAATTTCTGAACTTTTTAATGACAATGTGCTCACATTATTCTCTTCTTATTTCTTTTCCTTAAGTAGTTAAAAAGTATTATTTCGATATAAATAACAATCAATTTCCTTAATATTAATAGAATTATATTTAACATCTGATGTTATAATACACAAACTTCCTTTGATAAGGCTGTTCCTTTTAATAAAAGTAAAATTTCTCCAATAAAACCATATATTATAATGATAAAATTCCAGAAATCTGCAGAAATTAGATGAAAAATATGGAATACACAATTAATCATCACTGATAAATTGCAACTACCAAACATCATCGTGAAGAAGTTATGACATTTTAAACATTTCATCATAATTCGATTAACCAAACTTCTTATTTTTAACTACTCATATCTTAATGAGCAAATATGCAGATGATGTCTCATTGGAACAAAGAATAAAAATAGTGTAACAATTTCCAATTTAAGACTAAATCTAATTTAAAGACCACATATCACTTCCCAGTTAGAACAGTAAATGTTTAAAATAATTAGAATAACATATGTACATATTTCAGAATAACATTAATCTCATAAAATAGGATTTACGTCTGAGATTGCTAAATTTACATGCTTTTGCTTTTTCTTTCCACTGATGTATTATAAATATCGCAAGAAATCGAATATGTGTAAGAGAAATGATATTAACCTTCCAATCTATTACAGCTGTAGCAACCTATTTCAATTCTTCTCTATATAACTTATCTTATCTATCTATATAGCAAATATGAGACGTCATTGAAATATTAATACAATCGAGTCGGTAACAATTTACAAAATAGATGTGACGAATACTTCGATAATGTTCGTTTAAAAAAATTAACTTCGATTTCTTTCTAGGTTGGATTCGAAATTCAAGATCAAATTCAAGATCATTACGGATTACGGCGATCGATTGTTAGATATAGCCTTAATTTTAATCAAATTCCATATTATTATGGAAAAGTTTTATTAACGATATCTATCGACGACGTAACTTTGATATTCTGTAACACAATTTAGCAAAATCCGTCTCGGTCTAAGGTTGCTTTCAGCTTTTATTTTAAACGATGTTTATATTACGCAGGCAATATAAAATATACACAATAAAAGTATTATTATTATTATTCTCTTAGAAATATGTGTAATAATATGCACATTGCTTTGAACATTGCAATAAAAAAAATTCTATGTACAATTCTTTCGGTTGAAGTAAATAGTGATACTGAGTGATTCCGAGAACGAGTTTGGATATATTCCCGTTACGCGCAAAAGATATTGATAAGATATATTACGCGCAAATTACTATAAATAGGTATATAACTATCTTCAGATTAGTCACTCACATATCAATCACCAAATTACTTCGCAGCATTGGAGATGAGTCGTTGTGCGCTGTGGCTATCAAGCTGTCGTCGATACCGGCACTTCGTTGATCATCCGACGAAATTTCGGCTATCGGTGCAACAATCAGAGATACATCTATCGTAGATGGTAAAGGTGTGGTAAGTAAACAACTTTAACATTATAACGGAAAATTATACTTTACTGCGACTGATGTCGGAGACTCTCCGATCATGCACATTGGGTGAAGGCTAAGGAGTTAAAAATTACTAGAAGTGGATACTCGGATGTGAATTTGGATTAAAATTGAATACCTGACAATGAGTGTCTGTTCCGTTATATGTTATTAACGATACAAGCAATAATTCGTTGACGAGACGTCACGTAAGAAAATTGAGTTGAATTAGAGCTGAGGACTAGAACCGAATTGAGACAGAACAAAGTCCTATTCGTCTTTTGTATACTATTGGCGTTTATCGTCAACCACCTTTTGTCGAAAACAGCCTCGGTGTACCATCATTCATAAATTGGCCACGCAGATCGTCCATCGAAGTAGATGCGCTATAATCCACGTCACTAACATCTTGGTATCCATCCGCATATGAAGAATGTTCTGATTAGTAGTCAGATTGTCTGCTATTCGTCGAAGTCGATTTATAGTTAGTAGAGCGCCCTGCAGTTCAAAGCGCAGAATGAACAAGGGCTTCGTCGAAGTGATTTCCATCTCGGCCATCAAGAATGAGAACATCCGATCACCGGACGGTCAGTATTCTGTAAAAGTCTCTTTTCAACAAGAATGAATAGCGGCGTTTTTACCGTTGATCGAGTGAAGAACTACGTGATGTCCAGCTCCTTTGCTTCTTGGAAAGTCGCTATATTAATTTAAGTTGGCTTGTTTCTTGAATATGTCTGCGTTAAATGAACACTGTCCGCACAAGAATGTTCTCGAACAGTAGATGCGTCGATGTTCTTCATTGATAGCTAGTGGCATCAGCATGGCTAGATACCGCGATTGTACCGTATATGTTTCTTAAACAATACCTCGGGCTTCTTCTTTAAAATTCGACCGCCATAACATCCGTTGTAGAGAATCCTCTCAAGTATCTTGTTCTATTGTTCATGAAAATTGCAACCTAAGTTATGGGAGACATCGTTACCCATCAGTTGTCCATCAGTACCCATACAAATATCGTATGGAAGGCATCCGGTTCTTCGGAAAAATAGCGTTTTCGGGCTGTAATAGCGAAACATAAATATCAGCTCCGAAAATCACATCACTGATTGTTGTAATTAGGATCTGCAGTTGCAGTTCTGCCAAGTATGTCTAATCTTCTTGAGATATTCGCATGATTGATAAGAACGAAATCAGATCTGGTATTATAATAATCTTTCGCGGAAACAACTCCTTGAATGGTGGAATCTTACTACTTATTTTGAGCGAAGTGGCTTGAGACGCTTCTCCAGATTTTGTTTCTCATAGATCTGATAATGTTGACTTTCCGTCTTGAAAGAAGAAGTTTCTTCGCGACACACTCTGTGATGAGCATCGCTTGTGATGGCGGATCCAAAAATGCCCGGACTGATCAGAATAAGGGATCACCTTAATCTTGGCGATGGCTAACACCTCTGAACTACGAGGAGATCGAATCCTGACAACAACATGGTCACTATAACTTGAATTTTTCAGCATGAAAGCCGATTGTTCTAACCAGGGCTGAGAAGTCACGGTTTCAGATTTATGACGAAGCGTATAATGCTTCTGCTAACAACGACCATTCGATGTGCATTCTGCAGTTAAATGGTTTTGGCCAAAGCAATTAAAGCAAGCTTTCATATCACGTTCTTGTGCACTCCGTTGATTAACCGTTAAATTCCGAAACTCGTTGCAGGAATGTAATGGGTGATTCTCCTTGCATGTTGGGCACAGAGGATCTTTACTTATATTGGTAGCATTAACCGAGACAATATTCTGACGTCAGCTCCGTTTGCGTTTAACATCATTACTTGGATTCGGATAATCGATTTATTGGGTCCCTTGACTTTAGAGCGATAGTTCCATTTAATAAGAATATTTTCAATTTTTTGAATGTAGGACTCTATCTACCATCATTAAGTGATGTTTCTCAACGCTCGATAGTATCAAGTGTTCAAACGCTTTGGTGATATACGAACGCATATACGAACAGGTGATCGTTTTGATCGCCCATAGCCTTGAAGCGAGCAAGCGAGGTTTGTTTGAAGGTATTCAAGAGAGATCTGATACCTTTCGACATAGTATTTACCATGCATGGCGGTTCGAAGATCTGATATATTGCTGAATCTTTAGCAATCGTCGTGGATTATCATAACGCACTAATAGTTAATCCCATGCTATGTAATAGCCTTCTGCTATGAGCTTGATTTTCTCGATGACTTTGGTTGCTTCACCAATGAGACAATGCATTCTTGAGATACTGCATTTTCATGACGGGAGGAATCTCATCGATGTCGTGCAATAGCAACTTAAACAGATCCCTAAATTCTCCCATTTACTTTCATCGCCGTTAAATGTAGTGAGTTTGATCTTGAACAGTCCTGAGTCTCCAAAATCTGCGCTAGTAGTCTTAGCATTTCGAGGGGAAAGAAATGGGAGATGTTTTGAGAGATTCAAGATCTCGGAGGTAGTCGTTAATGCGTAGACGAGATATAAGGTTCCTAGACTACAGTAAAAATATCGTGCGTAATCAGTAGAATCAATATTCTTGTATGCTGTTAACATCATGTTCATCAACCTTAAGAGCTCACTACCAATGGGACTGTAAAAGGTTCAGACGGGAATATGTGAGCTTATTTTTAGCCTCCTAGGTATTTTCCCGAAATCTCTCATGAATCCAATGGTTTTCAT
Organism: Eciton burchellii; assembly: GCA_020341155.1. Classification (NCBI taxonomy): domain Eukaryota; kingdom Metazoa; phylum Arthropoda; class Insecta; order Hymenoptera; family Formicidae; genus Eciton; species Eciton burchellii. Next base: position 1,872,282 of record JAHMML010000026.1, on the reverse strand, counting down.
CTCTTTTCTTATTAGTACCTCCGTTTCGTCACAAGATATATTCCTCAGCACACGAATGATAACGGGAAAGTACGTAGCATTGAGCGAAACATCATACTCGCAGAAATGTTGCACGCGAAAACGGGGCGTTACACTCGTAGATACGAGTTCGTGGAGAGCAGAACCTTAGAACCTTAGAACTCCTAGAACTTTCGGACGGAATATCGATCGTTTTATCGTTACATAGGCCGATCGCGCACTACACTGCACGTGATTTAATCCACTTACTGCTTTGTTACCCTGAATTACCTCAGAAGCAAGGAACTGAATTTCCGTGAATCCGACTATTCGAGATCCGGAAATCCAAGTATCCGAGAATTGGAATATTCTCTATGATCCGGCGGATCCGAAGATCAGTCATCTTCTATACTGTGATTCGACTCGGAGCACTAAAATCAAGTTGGAGACTTTCCTGTCGTATACATCAGGTGAATGCTGATAACCTGGGAATTATCAGAGCTGAATGCTCGGATGTGGATTTGGGGTAAAAATGAATACCTGACGTTGACTGGACTTCTCTTCCCTTTATTGTTGAAAATAATACAAGCAATAATTCACTGACGAGAGCAACATCTGTCACGTAAGAGAACTGATTTGAATGAGGACTGAGAACAGAATCGAACTGAGATATAATAAAAGTGAAATGCAGAAATATGCATTTTATATACTATTATTGTCGCTTATCAGCGACTATCTTTGTAAAAAGCAGCCGCGACATGTTAGCTTAACTAAGAATGCAAGAGCTCTTTTCGGTAGTGCGATATAAAGTTTGATTTCCCTCTTCTTCCAACCTAGTCAATCCCGGATTGAAAGTCCGTCTTATCGTTTCATCCTGTATCGATTCCCATTTTAAAGGTGACAATGGTGACAACTGAAGACGTCGCCAAAGCCCGAACATATGTTATACAAAACACATTTTTACGAACGATATACACTTTAGCATTAATTAATGAAATATTAGACAAATTATTAATTCAATATTACCCTTCGATTACAGTCTAATCTGGCAGCTGTTCATTATCAACTTCATCTTAGACGATCATCATCTTAAGTGAGATATTCAGCTTAACTGAAAAAGAATGGGTCTTCCAAATAAATACATGCGAGTTTAGCTTTCTATTGCTTTTATTTTACTGATATAGAAAAATTTGATGAAATCTAACATTTTTTCTTCAGGTTGAACCGTTTGTCACGAAAAACTGTAGAACCGGTCTTATGGTTATATCACTACCGAATGACGATCATGAATGCTAGATGAGATTTTCATTGATTATTATTATACTGAATCGGAGATGGAATATGACAAGATTCACATAAAAATACACTTCTTTCTTGTTATTTGTCGCAATAAGCATGAGGAGAACGGACAATAATTTTGCATGTATCAATAAATCTTTTGTTGCAATTGATATATCCTATTGCATTAATATGTCGTGATTATGCGTGCGAACATATTATATTATCTATAATTTTTATTACATGATTAAGCTAATGACGTGCAGAATATTTTGAATACGAATACACGATCCCTTTTCCCTCAGCATTAATATTATATTATAAGGCATCATTTTTCATAAACTAAGTTCATTAAAATGAAATAAAAGTTATAATGAAATATTGTTTCCTATATAATAGTGCATCTTTTTCTATTTTTTCTTTCGAATATGAGGCAGAATATCTATTTTACTCAGATAATAATTC
>JAHMML010000026.1:1844629-1863522 GCA_020341155.1 Eciton burchellii | reverse complement strand
CCAAACGTCGTGAACTCGTTGACATAAGGAATATATATATATCAATATACATATATATATCATAAATTTATATATATCCTACACTACCGAACTAAGAATTAACGGGAATGGATGCTCGAATGTGGATTTAGATTAAAAATGATATTGACCTGATATTGATCTTCTGTTCCTTTTATTGTTGTAAACGATACAAGCAATAATTCGCTGACGAGACGTCACGTAAGAGAATTGAGTTGAATTAGAAGTGAGAACAAAAACCGGACTAAGTCAGAACAAAAGTCCAACTCGTCTTTTATATACTATCGTTTATTGGCAACCATCTCTTGTCGAAAACAATTGCGTCAACAATTATATAATCTTTATTAAAAATGGAATATTTCGCTAGTACGATATAAAATTTGACCTTCTCTTCCTCCACGATCTATTCAATCCATCCATTCTCGCCTTATCGCGTTTCATCCAATATCTATCGATTCCTTAAAAGGCGGCAGTGCGATTGAAGACGTCGCCAAAGCCCGAATATACTATTATATAAAACTAATTTTTACGATATACATTTTAGTATTAATTAATGAAATGTTAGATAAATTATTAATCCGATATTACTCTTAGATTGCAGTCTAATATCTCAGCTACTCATCATCAACTTCATCTTAGACAGTCATCATCTTAAGTAAGACATTGAGCATAACTAACAAGGATTATGTCTTGCATTAATTTTCCTTAATTATAAACTTTCATAAACGTTCATAAACTTTCATTAATTAATAAACCTATGCGAATATAGCTTTTCATTACTTTTATTTTACTACTGGTATACAAAAATTTGATAAAATCTAACATTTTTTTCTTCAGATCAAACCGTTTGTCACGCAAATCTGTAGAAGCGGTTTTATAGTTGTATCACTACCGAATAACGACTAGCTAACCCCACGCCGGCGGATTCGCGGATGTAAACCGCGGACGTAAACAAAAAAATTAATGCACCACGTGCGCGCGAGCGCGAACGGCTCTTTCTCGCAGGCGGCCACAGTCATTCACATTCGGCGGTATTCCTTCCCGGCTTATCTTCCTTTCGTATCTGCATGACAAGCACGGTATTATGCCGCGAATTTCATCCCGTTCGCGCTCGCGTTTCAGCGAAACTCGCCACTCACCTTGCGCCTTTCATTAACCTAATAATGAAGCGACTTTCGACGAGACAATGCGACTATCTCGATCTATCTTCCGGGGCACAACAACTAGAGTTGCTCCTACACGCGAAGCACCTACGGTATCCCTGAACGCGTAGTCCTCACCGCGCGATAAAATCATTTGTCGCTTTAGCGCTCCGAGTCGCACCTGGCGCGATTCGAGTTAGCAGGTTGCGCTGGTCGATCGGTACCGTGAAATATCGCGCTTCATCGGAAGAGCATTACCGCCGTGATCGGGGGAGAGGGGAAAACGGGAAGGGAATCGTCTGATTTCGTCCGATTCGTCATTAGATAAGATGTTCATTACACTGAATTCGAGATGGAATACAACAAGATTCACATAAAAAAACACTTCTTTCTTGTTATTTATCGCGATAAGCATGAGTTGAACGGATAATAATTTTGCATATATCAATAAATCTTTTGTTGCAATTGATATATTTTGCATAAGATAAATCGTGATTATGCATGCGAGCATAATTATATGCAAGATTATATATTATATTTAAGCGAATGACGTACAGAATATTTTGAGTACGCAAATTCGATCCCTTTTTCCTCAGCATTAATACTATATTATAAGGCATCATTCTTCATAAACTAAGTTCATTAAAATGAAATAAAACTTATAATGAAATATTGCTTTCTACATAATCATAGTATACATTTTTCCATTTTTCCATTCGAATATGAGGCAAAATTTAATATTCTACTATTTTACTCATATAATAATTCCATGTAACTTTTCTACATATATTCTACATTATGCCCTTACCCATATGTGTGCATCGTAAATGATTCTCAGCAATAAATTCTCTCATGTACATATTAATTGAATTATGCATAACTTGATCTAATCTTTTTTTCTTTAACTGCATGAAGTGCATAATTAATCGCTGTGCAAGACAACCAAGACTAATTATTCGAGAAGGGATTATATAGGAAGCCATGACTGAATTTTGTTTTGCAGCCATCTGTAAGAAACGAAATAAAATAAAGCTTTAGTGATAGTATTTATATGAAGATTGCTCACTATAATTGCAGATATTTTGCAGCAAACTTACATTGATCTAGAATACGTTGAATTTCCTGAGGTGCGATAAACTTATTCCAATGATGAGTACCACGAGGTATAATACTGATGAAATATTCTGCTATTATAATAGCAACGAACCAAGATGTCAAAGTTTTATTTATCGTCGTCAGAAAGATAGATCCGCCAGGCTTCAGAATCTTTACGCACTCCTCCAAAAAAAATAAATTTCGACAGTTATGGAGGGCGGGCATATATTTTGTAGGGAACGTAGGTTAAATTCGCATCGTAGGAAAAGTAAAATTAATCTCGCTAGTCGATACGATTCCAGTGCGACTGGAATAGCAATGTGCAAAGGTAAGTTCCTCTTCTAATTATTGGCATACAAAAATRGATAAGAATCARTAGAAAAGCTTGACGTTCGGTAYGTAAACGATTACCATTGCTAGTCGCAAATCTAGTCGCATCGCAGTACGGAATATCCGATTCGCGAATTTCGATAAGTATACGAGTATCATAATCGATAGAGTAATACAATAATTAAACATATATATATATATATATTTGCGAGTATTTTTAGAAAGATAATTTCTCAGCGGATAGTCTCTAATTGATGCAAACGGTGACGACTGTTTGATGCGTAACGTTACATACGAGTGATATCTAGTCAGAGAGCTCATGGACAATTAACTCGAAAAGTTTGATCGGAGGAAGATTGAATTTCCGAGAGAATGTAGGCAGAAACAAGTTCATAACAAGTGACAGAACGCGCAATTGCGCAGCGAAACAGCTATTGCATATAATAATTAGAACTTTCAGGCCAAAGATCGTTCAGAGATCTCTTCTGTTGCAACAAAACAGACGGACGTGACGATATCTCTCATGCAATTGCACAAATTTAATATCCCTTCGCGTGACAAATGTCAACGTGACAATGACCCTGTAATTAAAAAGAAAATTGGCTCTTTGCGTCCGGATGAACGCGTCAGACGAATTGATCACGAATGAATAAAAATGATATTTTGCATTCCGTTGCACAATTATAACAGCTTATTTAAATCCTTATCTATTTATGTAGCAAAATTTGAATTATCGTTGAAATAGTTCAATCGAGTAATAATTTACTGTTTATGACAGACGTTACAAATATTTCGATAAAATAATTAAAAATCTTGATTTTTTTTAGACTGGAATCGAAATTCAAAATCAATAATCTATTGCGTTCTATAAAGTTATATGTTAGATTTTATCTGCAAATCTAAAAACACTTCATTAAAACACTTGTTAACTGCTAGATCAAGGATACTTCCCCACCACTTGTAAAACAACAAGTATTTTTGAAGATAATATACATTGCTGAAAAAATGAATAATATACATTACTGAAAAAATAAATAATAAGATTGTAATACCAAATATATTATAATAAGCTGTGAAAATTTTAAATAATATATAGTTGCATTATCGTTTATATTATTAACATATATAATTTTCATTCATACTAATGAAATTGTATTAGTAAATGAGACAACATGAAACAAAGTATATGGAAATGAAAATGGAGATGAAAATATAATTCCAGAATAATATAGACGATTAAACGATTAAATAAACGATTAAAAATTAAAATGGGAAAGTTAATATTTCTTCCTTACATCTCAATTATTAGGAATAAAATGTAAAAATCCCTTTTTTTATTTACACTTACATCTACATTATTTACAGTATCTATAATCGTAATGCGTTGCCATATTTTTGTATTTATACAGCCAATTGCCATGTAGCCGTTTCCAATTAATAATTTTGATAGAGTTGCCAGAAGACGATAATGTCTACCAGTATATGTATACATTCGTTCTTGCTTAGGAATGCTAAGGAGTGCTAATCATTCCTTTCAATTGAGATTTTAGCAATAGTTATTTTACAAATGGTGAAGAACTATCCATTGTCTAAACCTCCTGGGGGACCAGTCTTTTAGTCTGGTTCTTCATCTTTGACCTATCTGACAAGGGAGGCCCTATCAGTAACTATTGCCAATAGCGCTCAGGATCTTAAAAACTCACAAACTCTATTAGATGTCTTCAGCAAAATGGAAGCATTTCAAAAGGGGCATAGCCATATTTGCTAGCAGTAATTCTGATTACATGACGTAAATATTGTATATAATAATTTCGTATTAAGTATATAGTAAAATTTCACAATAGTTAGCATACGCAGTATCAACTATTTGAAAATTTTTATTTCTGAAGTGTTTAATGCCAATGTGCTCAAATTATTTTCTTAATATTTCTTGTCTTTAAAAAGTATTATCTCGATATAAATAATAATCATATTTCTTTAAAAATTATTATATTAAAAAATTATCATTAAGATTTGTTGTTATAATATGCATATTTCTTTTTATAAACTGCTTTTTCTAACACTTGTAAAATTTCCATGCTAAGATAGTAATATATATTACAATAATAAGATTCCATAAATCTGCAGAAATCAGAGGAAAAATATCAGCGACCAATCATCACCGATAAATTGCAACTATCAGTTATCATCGAAAAAAAATTAAGACATTTTAAACATTTCATTGTAATTAGATTTACCAAGATTATTATTCTGAAATATTCTTATTCTTAAATATTTTAATAGGCAAATATGCACATGGTGTTTTAACAAAGATTAAAAAGATTAAAATACGATAATTCTGGTAATTTCGATCATTCCGATTATACATAAATAGTGTATATAATAATACTGTAGCAATATTATCGCAATATTGTTGCAGCATAGTAAAATTTGATAATAACTAGAGTCAATTACTTTGAAAATAATAGTTTCTAAAATATTTTTTGTAATGTCCTCGAATTACTTTTTCAATATTTCTTGTCTTTAATAATTATTAGTTCGATATAAATAATAATAAATAATAATTACTTTTTAATAACAAGAAAAATATTTTTCAGAGTTATAACAAGAAAGATCTTTTTTATAATATATATTTCCTTTATAAAACTGTTGTTCCTAACATTCTGTTATAAAATTCCTACGAGAAGAATATATACAACTATAAGATTTCACAAGTTTCTTCTAGGAAATAGAAGTCAGGGATTATGAATCATCATAAATTGTAATCACTAATGCATTACAAATATATGCAAGAAAAATGATATCTTGCAATCCGTTGCACAATTATAGCAGTCTATTTAAATCCTTATTTATCCCTATTTATGTCGCAAAAGCATTTGACTTATCGTTGAAATATTAGTTCAATCGAGTCGGTAATTATTTAATTTAAATAATCATAAATAATTTACTATTTATGACAGACGTTACAAATATTTCTATAATGTCTATTTAAAAAAATTAAAAACCTCGATTTTTTTTTAGACTGGAATCGAAATTCAAGATCAAACATTTGCGAAAACGATCAGTGGTTTTAGTTTTCACCAAATTCGGTATTATGGAAATGCTTTATTCATTGATAACTGGACGAGGACGTGACTTCGATATTCTATAACACAATTTAGGAAAGTCTGTGTCGATACCCAAAAACTGTTTCCAGCTTCTATTTTAAACAATACTTATTCGCAAGTTAAATAAAATATATATAATAAAATTATAAATTTTCTACTAGAAATATGTGTGCATAATATGCATTGCTTCGCTGCACATAATATGCTTACTTGTTACAATAGAACATTGTAATAAAACATTCTAATAAAACATTAAAATATTAATTTGTTGTAACTCGGTAATAATTTTCTTTAAAGTTCCAAAGTCGTACATGAAATTAGTCTGACAATGATATCTTTCAGATGCATAATATAATGCATAATATAAAAGAATATATGCATGTTTTATGTATCTTTAATTTATCCTAGAAAAATTATATTTCTCTGATCACAATTATATGATACAGATATATATGAGAAACCAGAAAATTGCTTCACAATCTTAATCTTTGTATTAATAAATTTATTACACGCATATTTGCAAGTATTAAACAATGAATAGTTGAAAAAAATGATTTATTTAATCTAATCTTGATGCAATTTTTAAAGTCTTTTAATTTCTTTTCGAAGATAACTCATAATTGCAATTTATCAGTGATAATTCATAATTCTTATTTTCATCTAATTTCTGGAGAAGACTTTTGGAGTCTTATAGTTATAATATAAATTCTTCATTGTTACAATTTTATGTAGGGACTCTTCGATTGAAGTGAATGATGTGCAAATCCGATTCTAATAGAAGAACAAATTTATATATATTCTCGTTATCCGCAAAATATACTGGAAAATTATGAACAAATATATAATTATTCTCAGATTATACATCAATTACATATGAATTCATCATTTACTTAATCGCTTCGTAGTATTCAAGTGTGTGATTAGACATTGTGCGATACCGACTGTTATCGCCAATATCGATGATTTTTGATCACTAAATCAATCAATTAAATCTCGGCTATTAATACTATCAATTGGAACTATTTCTATCATAGGTGTTGAAGTGGAGAAGCTGTATCAAGCTATATTTTGTGCAATAACACGAAATTATGCTTTACAATGAGTGTACAAAGTTATTTTTATCTTTATATCAATAAATGTAAGATATAAATTATTCTAATATTAATTAATGAAACAGCAAATTACTAATCCGATATCACTCTTCGTTTAATAATAGATAGTCTAATGCTTGAACTGCCACGATCAACTTCATTGAAGAAATTCGTACAATATTTGTTTCAATTAGCGATTATATTAGCATTTATATCTTTTATATCAGTATGTATGAGTTTAGCTTTTTACTGCTATTATTTTGATTAATAAATAAAGAAATTTGATAAGACGATTCGTCTTTCAATCCAAACAGTTCGGCAAGATCTGTGTGAATGATGACATTTTGTAAGTATGGATATACCAAACGAACTAATATAGATTCTGTATGATATATTTATCGGCCATTGTTGTATTGATTTCAGTATGACTTCAGTATGAAGTATGACAGAATCGAATCGATGGTCCATGGACATTTTCTTCTTGTTGGTTGTTATAGACATTAGAAGAAAGGATAATTTCTTTTGCAGGTGATATAATAAAATTTCTCTGTCAGTTTTTCTAGCCCCCCCGCAGCTGTTATTCTTGTGTTGCCTGTGTAACATAAGAAACCAGTTGGGAGTGGAGAGTAAAAACTTTTGCAGTGCGCAATAACTGAAGTTTCAACGGGATCCGAAATCCCCCTTTTTCCTACAGTCTCTAATGAAATGACGTTCTTTTTGCTTACACGCAAAGCTACAAGATAGATGCGTACAACGAAAAGATATCACATTGAATAACGATGGAACTCAAATAAAGACAATGTCAATTTCTTTATCTTATGATAATAATTCTTAGCAAGTCATAATTATGCATGAGTGCATCGTCATTCGTTTATGATCTTATCTTATCTTATGATTAGAGCAAAGATATATATGTTTTCGATATTCTGGAAAATTTCGGAAAATTCGAAATATCCCTTTTCATTTTGATTAATATTGTATTTTATAACGCATCATTTTATAAATTCTATAAATCAAATTTACTATAATAAAATAAAATACTTCCAATTGTTACATACATTGTTCCATGCTTTTTGTTGAAATGTAAGCTAGAATTTAACATGTATTTTTTTACATGATAATGAACTGCAGACATACATGGTAAAACTTCTAAAGCAAAATCAGTCAGATTAAAACAACTATTCATTCTTCTTTTGTTTTAATTACGTGAAGTCCATAATCTTGTCCTAATTCCTATATATTACTATCCACCAAAGACTAATTATTCGAGAAGGAATTATATTTTATGCCATGAATTGATTTCGCTTTGCAGGCAATTCTAATAAATAGGAATAAAAAGAAGTTTTAATGATAGTAATCGTATATGAATACTCAACATAATTACAATTACAGATTCTGTGAAACATTATTCTAGAATATACACTTTGTACGGAGCGATAAATTTATTTTAATGATGAATATCACGAATGGCGAAATATTGGTAAGATATTCTACTCTTGCAACAGCATAAAACTAATACGCTAGTTTTGTTTATTGTCATCACGAAAATAGATCCGCCGAATCGCAAAATTCTTGCGCACTTCTTGCGCACTTCATAGAAAATATAAATCTTTTTCTATGCTTCATATATTTGATTGATAATTATTTATGCATTTTAGAAACAGCTTAGAATTTAGCACATGTTCCACAACATAAAGCTGCAACAATGTCATATGATTCCATATTATTCTGAAAAAATATTTTTTATTTAAAAAATATCTTCAATATTTGTGTAAATATAATCAACTCGATCAACTCAATATGTTGGGATCTAGTTTTGTATGTTTCTTAGCTACATTAACCAAATCTGCAGTTACAATTCCGATCACTCGTGTTTCTGTTCTGGCTAGACATTCAGTCAATATACCACCGACACAACCGACATCCGCAATCTTAGCTTTTTGCAACGGAAAAGCCAGGTGTTCTGTGGCCTGAAGTTAATATTAGCCAACACTTTTTTATGAATTCCATTTTGACAATATTGAATAAGTGAAGTGGCGCTAATATACTTTTCTTGTTCCATGAATTTTTCATTAGAAAACTGATGGATTTCCTCTGGATATATTGTCGACATAACTCCGGCTAATATATTAACGCATTTAATACTTTCCTGCATTAATCTACAAAATCATAACTCTGTGTTAGGATATCAGGATTCTAATCAATCCTTTTATTTAAAAGGACTTTATCAAAAATGTCTAATACGAATAATTAATTTGAGAAAAATAATTAACATTTTTGAGATTAAAGAATAAATAAATAGATTTGAATAAAGTTTAAGAACAAAATAACTTAACATATATAATGTGATTAAATATTATATTGAATATCATACTTGTTTTAAAGAATACTTACTGATAACATATTGGAGTGCGAATTGTGAAGAATTGTGAATGGCTTGTGAATGTATTCACATTTAGTCGTTGATGCAGTACTAAATAGAGATATGATGGAAATAAGGATTCTGTTATATGAATGAAAATTTATCAATAAGGATATGATAAAATATAATCTGAAGAAAACGTTAAATCTTATTAAAAAATTAAACAATCATTAATTATTGGATAAATGATCAAATGATCAGAAGATTTAAATCGAAATAGCGGCAGTTAAAAGTAATTATAAAATTATGATTTTCTATAAGATATAAATCGAGATAATGTAATCGATATATAAATTATTGATGATCGATTCATATCAAAAATTATATTAGTAAAAATAAAACGTAATCTGATGTACATACCACAATTGTTGCGCTGAATATTCCTTTTTATTCAATTCTTATCGAATTTGAAAGTGTTCAATATATAATAAGTATCGAATGATCCCTAAACATTATCTCAAATAAAAAAATGTAACTGTGACTGTAAAGATGTAAAAATGTATATATGTATATATATGTATGTGAAAATTAAGATATTTATGTACTATCTATTCCCTCTCCTTTTTTCTTCTTTGTACAATTTAGTCTTTTTATCATATTAAAGATTCACAAATATTTCAAAAATATTTAAGTATTCGAATATTTTTGGATAAGACAATAAAATTTAGATAAATTTGGATTAAACATATTATTACAATACTCGAAACGAGATCTGATTCGATTATAGTTTAAAAAGTTAAAAAGTAACTGCACAATTGTATTATAGTAAATATAACTATATCAATAATATTATTAAGATAGTTAGTTATTGTGATATCATGCTAATTATGTTATCAAGCAAAGTATCACGAGATAAAATATATGAAAGATGGAAGTATGATTACGATTCCAAAATGATAGGATTATTAAGAAATGAAGATGTTGAGAGAATAGCAATTTTCTTATATCTCGGTTATCTTAAGTAAGATCTATTTACATTATTCGCAGTATCCGCATTCGCAATGCATTATCATATTCTAGTTGTATATTATACAAATAGTGTATGTAATAATTTTATGATAGTATTAACAGCATTATGAAATCTCACAATAACTAATGTACGTAACATCAGTTATTTTGAGAATAACAATTTATGAATAGTTTAATGAATAGCTCAAATTATTCTCTTAATATTTCTTGTCTTTAATAAATATTATCTTGATAAATAAAAATCATATTTCTTTAATATTTTTTAGATTTTTTTCTAACACACTTACTTCTTTTATAAAACTTCTTTCTGTAACACTTTCTTGTAAAATTTGCATATTGCGATAGAAATATATATTACAAGAATAAAATTCTTATTCTTGTAATATGAGTTTTATGAAAAACTTATATCTCAAAAGTCAGATGAAAAAAAGATGGTATTAAATGTTGTTCTTATGAAACTGGAATAATACATTAATCTTGTTATTCATATTAAAATTTACGATTGAGGAATACTCGTGTGTATTCGAAGACCATGCATATCTTTGATTTCTTCTTTGAGAACTTCATTGATAATGCGATGCTGCTTCACGGTATTCAATCCTTTAAATTCTGGAGCAACCACATTTATATCGAACATAGCACCGCATCCACCTGGGATATAATCATGATCAATAATAAGCTAAACATTCCTTGTTAAATTTGTGTTATTTCTCTCAAAAAATTTCTCGAAAGAATATTATGTACAATATAAAATAATTTTTACCTGACATGTCAGTGACTTCGATTAGGTGAGCATTGGGAAATCTATTCTTCAAGATAGATATCATCTTTTGCTCGGCTTGTTTACCCGCAAGCACACCACTGGGTCCATTCCACAGTCGTGATAACAGCTGCAACAATTTGGTTTTATTCATCTTTTTCATTCCAGTTTTCTTGAGTTTCATCGTTTATCTACAGCATGCAAAACATTGCTCGAAACAAGACGAAAACTCGATAAAATCGAGTTCAAGCAAAAGATTCATGATAATATATTCATTCCTATGTTAAATATTATAATACAAGATTATAATACAAGAAATATAGATTTCTTTCATGCTAGATTCATATTTATATTCTATCCAAATTAAGAAAACTTGAAGTAAAATTATTTTGTGAAAAGTAAAACTTAAGTTAAGAAAAATATGCATTTTTCCGAGATACGCGGATACATGCGTGTTGTCAGTTTACCGATATGCCGCGGAAGCTCGACGTGAATGCGCGTCGTAACATAACCACGCGAGTTATAATCATTCCCTATTATGTCTTTTTCTAATTCTTTCTTGTTAAGATATCAAATTGCTCATCGACACACGGAGAGTGTCACCGGTCGACTTGGCTTTAACCTCGATCTTACGTACGCGCGAACATAGCTTAGGTTAGGTTAGGTTAGATTGGTCGATCAGCTGATTTGATCATGTGACCGAGATTGGCCATGATGCATCTACTATGCAAGATATCATCCAATTCGTAGAGTATATCTTATACTCGAACTCAAAGTTGTTCCAAGCAATTTGTGAGCCACGGGCATGATGTACAAGTCTAATTTTTTTTAATACTAAGCGCAAACATCTAAACACTATAGTTTTAAACAGTATAGTTAACAGTATACTAAACAGTATAGTTAATAACGACTATATCAATTTTAGCGTCAACGTAGTTTAATAAATTAAACTAAAATAATATCTCGAGTTTATCGGACTTCAAACATTCTTTGTTCAAGCTTTTGTTGGAAGAAACAACATACGTCACTTGCACTCGAGGCGATATTGAGACATGAAGCATCGTACAATGTCTCGCGACGCGTGAAACATTTTGTTCCTTCGCACCGAATTCGTATTTCCTTTCGATGTATTCTGATCGCTGTGCCCTATGAAACACAGATAAGAGACTTCGCGTTTCAAAAGGAAGAAAGGAAGGGTATCCACCACAAGAACGAAGAGTCATTCAACTAGCGGTAATTCGAACCACGATCGTGCCCAATATGGATTACTTTGTAGGCGATTCTGACCAGTTAATCGGCAGCGATTTGTTTTTATCAACTGCACCGAGTTCCTCGGTCACGCTTAGGAATAGTCAGCTTCGGAAAGGTGATATGCATTATTATTGTGACACATATTCTCTGTCTATCGCGAGAGAGATAATTCCTGCAAATTTTAATAGCTAATTACTTAAATGAATCAAGTTTCTTGTTTAATTAATTAAAACATTAAATGGAATGACATATTGCAAGAAATATCTTCAAAACTTACGCAAATTCTATCAGAAATATTAAACAATTTTAATTAAGATAATCCAGAGGAATATTATGATAACAAAATAAAAACAGTGAATGTATGTTTGTTGTTTTAGGTGCTGGCATCTTGGGGACAATTTTCTTAATGGTAAACACCACATTGGGTGCTGGAATGCTGAATTTTCCTCAAGCATTTGACAAGGCTGGCGGAGTAGGAACCTCGATTGTGGCGCAGCTTGGTTTTCTCGTGTTCATTATAGCCGCCCTGGTGATACTCGCCAGTTGTAGCGATAGAACAGGCACGGATACCATGCAAGATGCAGTTGCCGGATTATGCAGCTCCAAATCACTCATATTCTGTGGGATTTGTATAGCTATTTATAGCTTCGGTTGTTGCTTGACATTTTTGATAATTGTTGGCGATCAGTTTGACAGAGTGTTCGCCACGTTTTATGGACTCGATTATTGTCATACTTGGTAACTATCGCGTGAACGAAAAATCAACATGAAATACTGTCATTTTTAAAGAAAATTATTGGACCTTATAGGTACTTATCCAGACCGTTCGTGACAGCTGTGACTAGCAGTGTGTTCATACTGCCTTTATGTTTTTTTAAGAGACTGGATGTTCTGAGTTATGCAAGTTCTGTTGGTTGTGTAACTATTATATATGTCGTATGGTTGATAATTTACAAAAGCTTCGCCGTGCCGGACAACACGGTACCAATCATGAAGATCTGGCCAGACAATGCGTATGAGATTCTGCAGATAGTGCCTATCATCTGTTTCGCTTATCAAGTATGTTTGGATGGTAATCCATTGTTCGATACTTATTATCAAAATTATTAACAAATTTACATTTAATATTAATATCTTTGAAGTAAAGTGAAATAAATTTAAAATTATTATGTAAAATAATATAAAAAGAAATTACATATACATTATGTAAAGATGTATGCATATTTGTAGAGCCATATGACAGCGATACCAACTTATGCCTGCATGAAGGATCGCCATCTGGGCAAATTCACTTTCTGCACTGTGGTGAGCATGCTGATCTGTTTTGCTGCGTACAGCATGATCGGCTACTTTGGTTATGCCACATTTGGTAGTGGCAAAGTACCAAGCGACATCCTACAAGCCTATGCAGATAAGAGCATTGTGGTGACCATTGCAATAATCGCAGTCGCAGTCAAGAACTTCACTACTTATCCTATCGTATTATATTGTGGCCGGGATGCACTCTTTAGCATCTTCAATGTAAATCTCAATCGTATCGATATACGGGTGATCGTCACGTTGATCTGGTTTATCACATCGTTAGTGATCGCCATTCTTGTACCAGATATTTCACCAGTTATCAATCTGCTTGGTTCGCTGTCCGCATTGTTTATCTTCATACTGCCGGGTATCTGTCTTTTGCAGAGCATACTCTTCAGGGATCCGGAATTGCATCTGAATAAAGATCGCGCGTTAATCGTTTTTGCGATTTTTTTGACTGCGCTTGGCGCTTTCGTGTGCGGTGTTGTGTTTGTAGAAGCTCTTCAGGATTTGTACAAAGCGCCGACTAAACTGCCATTGGTTACCGGCTTCAGGCAACTGAAAGAGAGCTTGTGCATTTGATATCATATGTTCACATTTGCTTGAGATGCACTTGATGTTGCAAGATTTACGAAACTCGGAAATTAATAATGATTCAATCAATTTGTACGCTATGCTCTCTTTCTTTTTATATAGATCTCATGCGCGAAATGATGAAACAAGAAAAATCGATTTGTAATTCTCAATTGTGCCATGTATTTTATTTTACTTTTTCGTAATGTTGAGATAATAAGATAAGGAAAAAGACTGATGTATATACAGTTTTTATTAATAAGCTTTTATCATTGGATTTGTGTGCACGTAAAATCGTGCGCACAATGGACTTTTTATATTTTTGATATTCTCTACTGTCATCGCTATCGAATTATGCTCAATTAGTCGGTAAGTATATTGTATTTGTGAAATCAAATAAAAATTTTTCTCTTTAATATCTTTATACAACTTTTTTGCCGCTTATACTTTATCCTAATCTTTTTCAGAAATTTCTCATACAATTAAAATACGGCAGTTTTACCCGATGTTCCACAAGATAGGAAATATGATATCATAAAATTTCAATAAATTTTTATATAATACAATATATGCGATTCGTGAGACGAACTTGTCACTGGATCAAGAAGTCACTTTTTGCGTCATGAATTCATTGGCGAAATTGTGCAGTGTGTTCCCACTTAGATCCTCGACTTTATCTATAGTCGCTTTGCAAAAGAAACACTCTCTCGTATTGAGCAAATGACGGTCTATACAGATGCGACATGTCTGGTGATTACAAGGCTTGAATATCGCAGCGATCGGGAACGCGTAGCAGATTGTGCAAGTGTTTTCATCATCGCTTATCAATTTCGTGTCCGGCAACAGCGTGCGACAAGTTTCAAGGTGCTTTATCATATCCTTCACTTGACAGATTTCCTTTTTGTTCACATCATTCGGATCTGCAAAGAAAGATATATAATATGAGCTAAGAATGATGCAGGACAAAAAAATATTATAATTAAACAAATACTAAAATAGTATAAAAAAACGAGCGATAATCCCGGATACTTACAATTCAAGAATGAAAACGGTTTTACTTTTTTATTCGTACTAGTTTTCGAAGCATTCAATTTTGCATCGCCCAAAACAAAATTGAGAGAACTAATTTGAAAGCTAGGTTCTGTCAACAAACTCTGCGTAATTCTGGGTACCTCGATTGTTGGTTTCGCTGAAAAAGAAAAAGAAAGTAAAAATAGTTATTAACACATTCTGTATGCGGATGAATTCTTTTACGATTAACACTTGCCTGCGAAACCTATTATTTCTTCTTTGAGCAGAGCTAGCAGAATACCGATAACGGCGGTCAGTATAGGAAAATGATCGATGGATTCTAGATCTGGTATTTCTAGCAATACCACGTGTTGAAAGCAACTCGTCTGTGAGTTCATTCTGTTCAGTACTTGACAAAGTAACTAAAATTGTGATCAAACAATTCAATCGCTTCAAATAACAATTCAATCATGAGAAAAAATATTCTCACCTGACACAATCTGGATAATAAGGTTTCGCTGGAAGACTGCGTGGGATCGCTAAAAACAGTCAAAGCTACTGTGGATATCATTTCCAATACACGTAATAATGAAATTGTTAAATCAAAACAAGTAGCGCATATTTTCAACTGTCTCGATTCAATAAATACTCGTTCCGGTCTCGATGAGACATTGTGGATTTCCTGTACCATGCCAATAAATTCTGAGAATGCCCAATTCAATTGATTTAACAAAGAATTTAAAAATTTTGTGGTTGCTTGCGGTTTATCCAATAATATTTCTTTCACATGTGTTTGATAAATCACTGATGGATATGGTTCTGAAATGACACATATTCATATAAAGTTGTTTCAACAAAATCGTATAAAATTGAAGCTTTGCATAAAAAATGCATTTTAATAATACATTTTAAACATCATATAAATATGTACGCGCATACGTGCATTATATATATATATATATATATATATATATATATATATATAATGTGTTTATATAATATAATATTATATATATATATATATATATATATAAAATATAAATTCAGTAATTTGAATATTTTATGAAAAAAGGCAACATACTTATAGGCTGAGAGATGGCTTCAAATTGTAATAGCTTCGGGCCTATTTTCTTCGAAAGATGTGGACTCTTGTCGTATCGAAAACCATATCCATTGCCCTGCCAAAATCTCACAAGAACCCAATTTGACTGCGCCCATGCACGATTCTCATAAGGTTTCAATAGATTCGTGACGAGTTTTAATCTATTCTCACGCGATACATTCTCTAGTGCTTCTAATGTTAAAGGATTAGAAACAAAACCAGCGAGCGTAAGTATCAACACATCCTTAGAATTTGCATGCACTATACGCGAATCAAGAAAATGTTCGCATAGGAACTCGGCAGCATTACGCAATATCTCTCGATAATCCGAAATATTCTCAATTGATGCAGTCGGATGCATATGAAGTCGTAGAGTGATACAAAGATCAGACATAGCTTCCAGATAGAAATCGGGTACAAAGCTAAACATATTAGCTTGCTGACTGGCATCCTGTAAAGTCAACGTGACTACTTTCAGCAGCCATGAAATCTGCGCTTGTTTCTCTTCCGAGTAAACGGCGGCGCGTACCCACGCCATGTGTCTCGCTTGCTCCGACAATTTCTTATTGAATACATCAATCGTGTGTAATAGTTCCTTTTGAATAGCCGAATCGATATTTTCAATATTCTCCGTATCATGCAAATTGAGGGATTTCAATTTTGCTTTGGTATCAGCGATCGCATTAACATAGGTGAGCATAGTATCGCGCAAACTGGCTACTTTGGCCAATTGTTTCTTTGCCATTACATGGTAGAACATGATAATACCATCTAACAATTCCATTAGCGAGATCTCCGAATCTGCAGGACCGTGACGCATCGGAGTCCTGTCTTCTTTATTATGTATAAAGAATCCGAATCTTTCCAGGATCAAAGAATTACCTTGACGTGCTGTCGATGGACTGACAGTAATTAAACGAGAATAAGTCGCAGGTATTGCCATAGATATATCTGCAAGTGGTCTTGCGATTGCGCTTATGGCGACGTTAGGATAGGTGTTAGTTGATGTCTCATGCGTTGATGCTTGTTGCTGCTGCTGCTGTTGCTGCTGTTCCATAGTAACGATTACCTCATGATTTGGACCTAGGAGGCGTAGCAAGTCGTTCTTGAATGTCTTGTTTAAGTGAGTTATTACGCCACCAAGTCTGTCGATTCCAGAGTAATTGATCGATGCATCGTAGAACGCCCTGCCCATTCCAATTTATAAGGAAATGCTATTACGTAAATTAAACGTCGCTCAATAATACTTGCGAATGATAGTAACAATGTACGAAGCGAGTGCTCATATATACGGAAAATAAGTAAAAAAACTATTTCAAATATCGATGTGTGTAAATAATTTTTACAATACAATTCATGAATAAATAAATGCAAGCGTCCAAACATATGTTTCGCGTATATACAATATACACATAACATACGCACATATATATGCGTGTGTATATATATGATATATATAAGCTTAATGAAAGCACATTAAATTGATCAAAGATATCCACATTACTAAATATAGACAGTCGATTCCTTTCGCAAGTGTGTGTCTGATAATTCTCAGTAATGCCTTTATATATATCACCTGCAGGGTATATAGACAGGGCTTGTTCCAATTTCTGTATCCCATAAAATTCTGAATGCAACCAGAAGTCGGTGAAAGCAACATAATGTGATCGGCAAGGGTGTCTGCAGAATTGGTAAAAGGTCCGCAGGTTTTGCTGATTGAATGCTCGATAATTACGCGAGCGATTTTTACGCATATATAAGAATCTTCATATCTATTGGCATACGTATTGCGTACTTACACGGTTCGATATCAGATTCTCCTGAATAAAACGTTTGAATTTTCTTAGAAAAATAGTCCGTGATGCCGGCCTCTTGGCCGTTCCGTCAGCATTATTTAACAGAGTGACTAGTAACTGGACTTGCAACGTTTCCACTTCTGGAAATACAATTATAATCTTTTACTATTATAAATATTTATAAAATTGTATCGCAAGAGTTGTATAATTTGTATCGCTCGCTTTTACTAATCAGAGAGATCGTAATTATATAAACAATTATGAGTGTCCGACAGAAACATTTTGAGAAAATTACAATCACTCAGCCGTACCACTTATGGCAGCTTTGATACGTTCACAGGCGTATAGATAACTGGCCTTGTTCGCCTCGACTGATGGATCTAAAGGATTCGTTTCCCACCAAACTTTTTCGACCACGTTCGTTAATCCGGCTTCGTCCAACGGTTTTACGTGAACGAAGTTAGCAAAACGGACACGATCAAATAATAAATGCTGCAGCAGATATTGCCGCGAATCAGTGTGTTGACAAATCTTGGTCAATAGAACCAGACTTTTGCATTGGTCCGGATATTCAAGCAATAGAGAAACATGACGGAAGGTGGATAACAAATGAAGTACTGTAGTCTCTAAACATATCTTGATCTCATGATTTTCCAAGAATGTCCATAACAAGTCTAGACAGATGATTGGTTGTTGCGCGTCACGTGCTTTCAAGAATGACATCGTAACATCGTCTGATTTCAAATTACACAGCGTCTGCATGAACGGCACAAAAACAGTCTCTGTGACATAAGGAACAGTGAGTAGCGGACCGATATGTTTCAAGATAGATCTCGCCAGGCACATGAAAAATGCCTGAGCACTCATAGTCTCATTTTTCAACAAGACATTGTTGGACTGCTCCAATAGTTCGATCACTTGACC
>JAHMML010000026.1:1822129-1839629 GCA_020341155.1 Eciton burchellii | reverse complement strand
CCGCGCGTCCTCGTTTCGAGCTACAAACTTCGATCCACGATTCAACGAGGAGCGAGGATAGTATCTCGGCGATCGCCGGGGCTCCGAGCGCTTCCACCGCTCCGATAAATGCGCGGGTCTCCTTGACTCGCGCCTGCGACGATTTATGGCAACCTAGTTGGCCTGCTCCGCGCTCTGCGCCTGCTTCTCGATCTTGCGCGCGAGCTCTGGACTCATATGCGGATGCGGGAACGGCAGCACCGGTTTGCGCAGGATCGTCGGCTTGACCTTGACCTGCGGCTTGAACGACGACACCACCTGGCTACCACCAGTCAGATGCATGTCGGCGAACTTGGCAACGATTTTGGGGGTGGAGCGCGGTGGTAGGGGTGACCTAAGTGGCACCCCCGTTGCTCCTCCACCGCCGCCATCATTGCCGCTGCCACCACCACCACCACCACCACCACCACCACCACCACCACCACCACCACCTCCTCCTCCTCCTCCTCCTCCCCCGCTGTCGGTAGAAGCGATCTGATTAGAACTGGCTGACCGGACGATCTCATCGTTCTCCGAGTCAACGACACCACACATTCCGTCATGCTCCGTTGTCTCGATCCGCTTCAACTTGTTGTTGCCGCCACCACCGCCGCCACCACTGCCAGCAGTATCCGAATTTATCGTCTTCGTGTTCTTTTTGAGAGTGCACTGATTCTGCTTGGCGAAACGTTCGGCGGCAGTGCTCATGTCCGGCGATTCGGGGCCACCGGTTGGCGAAGTGGCGGCCTCTGCGCGTGACGGTGGCTGTTGCTGCTGCTGTTGCGGCACCAACAACGACGATGGCATCATCGTCTCCTCGTCCGAACTACTCAGGCTGCTAGATGATGCGGATTTCTTGCCGACCGGGTCCTGCGCCGACAATGGCAGATCCATTACCAGATCAGGCGTATGTTTCTGCCGCATCTCGCGGAATTCCTGAGACGCGCGCGAGTAAGACGATGACTTGGGGGTCGGCGGCACCGGCGTGTTCATTAATTGCGTCTGCGAGGTGGCACGACGCTGCCAAAGCTCGCGATTCGCCGAGAAGTTTGTCGTCTGTTCTTCCTGCGGCTCGTCGTCCGGTGTCAGGGTGGTCGTCGCAATCGTCGTCGTCATTGTCATCGTCGCCGACAGGGAATTCGCGTGGGACAGCTGTAGCTGCTGATGCTGCTGCGTAATCGCGCCCTCGCCGACGCTTTGCGACTTCCAGTGTTGCTGCTTTCGGCCAGCGCCACGTTTCGTCCCATCCAGCGATGACGACAGCATCATTGGCACGCCGTTTCGCTCGATCTGCTCCTCGTTTGCGGATTCCTCGCTGCCGCTTCCGCGTTGCTGCTGAGTCGGGCTACCGTCTATGCATTCAATGCTGTTCTCCAACGCGATCTGCAGAATACCATCGGCGCTGTTCCGATGATGATGCTGCTCCGAATGTTTGTCGTTCTCGGTAGGAGTGGACACCCTGGTCAGCCTCGACGGAATCGCGGATTCAGCCTGCGAACAGTCACGGGAACAATCGTAGCGAAGCTCGAAGCACACGCTAGAGCAAAATGGGTGTGTGTTGCCTGATCGAAGTTGACAGATGGGTCTCGTTTACTATTGCGGGGGATACGCAGATACTACGGAGTCGTCTTGATCTATCAGCGATCGTGCGCGCTGTAATGAGATACGAATTATTGTATTGTCGTCTGCATCGAATCACGTTTCGCTTGTCTACGGGAAGCCACGCTGCTCGTGGATGCAACAAACTGGATTGCGGACAAAATTATTCTTCATTAATTGCAACGAAAATTTTTCATTGCGAGTTGTTAAACGAATATCTAACGATTTAATAATTAAGGATTAACAAACGATTAACCGTTGCGCTTTTCTTTATCTGGCAAATGAACACGTTGAATAAACCATGTGTTCCATCTAAATTTAAAATGCAACTTTCATTTATTCGCAACATTCCGTACACAAGATCTTCATTTGATAAATGATTCTTTACCCGTTAAAGCCTCTCGCGAAGGAAATAGCGATGGCGAATTTACAAAAGCATCTTTGAAAGATTATCCGATAGCAATGAGACACCCCGTACACAACTTTCCATGTAACAGGAAGTGTAGATAAGAATTGGGGCGACGAGTGAGATAAATTTGTGAGAGATTTACAACTGCACGATACAATAACGTGTGTCACTATAAATATTGTGTCAAAGGCAAGGGGGCGGGGGCGGGGGCGGGGGGATGCTGATCGATTCGGATACAAATTGTTTTTGTAAGTCACCACCTGATTCTCGATTAATCCCGAGCTGAGTTTCCGAAATTACAGAATCACGAGACACAGTCTCGCAGTCGTCCGCATGCAAATTGAATCGCACAAATAAAAGGACTAAACGATTAAAGGGATAAAATACACACACATATAAGACAGTACCATTGAAAGACAGGATTAAAAACTGCTCGTAACTGCTGTGAGATGGACATAAGAGAACAAACCAATATAACCAATATAACAATAATGGATTAGTTTTGTCTATCTCTTTTTAATTGTCCCGGTGTTGGTTAATAGAGTGATAATTGCTATTGCAATAGGTGAGATTACTCTCATTACTCACCTCGAAAGCCGAAAGGATATCCGCTGGAGACAAGCAGGCCCCCCGCGCGAGCGGCATTCCTTTTGGTCTCGTGTACAGACCGAAGAGAGATTCGCTCTACGGAGAAAGCTTGGGAGACTCACAAGATCGACGAGAAAGAAAAAAAAGGCAAAAAAAAAAAAAAAARAAAAAGGRAAAAAAAAGATAAAAAAAAGCCGTACAAACACTCTCCCGCCGCTCGAGAATTCAGATCTCGAGATCCACGATTAACAACACAATAACGACAGAGTAATAATCGCACAGCACTGGCGGCCAGTTTTATCGAACAGTTTTTAGTCCGCGCTTCGCTCTGCGTGCGAATGCGTGCGGCGCGAAACGGCTTGGCTTTTCTCGCCAGCTAAAGGGCCAAGAGGCTAAACGTATATCTGGAAAAACAGCAATCATCCCAACCATTAAAACACTTAACAAAAAAAAAAAAAAAGAAACAAAAACAAAAAGACAAACGAAAAGAAAGAACAGAAAAAATATAAGAGTACAATTAATATAAGTACAAATAAAAGAGTACAATACAACTGTTCGCCAAAAAAAAAAAAAAAAAAAAGAAAAAAAATCACACAAGATACACTCATACATACACGCACGCGTGACATACACACGCGCACGCACACGTGTACAATGAAACTGGTGCAACGGTGGGATGCAGGCGGCGAGAAAACACAAGAACAGAACCATAAGGCGAAGGCATGCAGCACAACATGAACAATGTATATATGTATATTTCTATTTTATTTACAGATGTATCGTACAAAGATATAAAGTTTCCTATAAAGTACTTGCTCTGTTCCAGATTTAAATTAACTTAAAGTAGTCTCTCTCGCGTGGGTTTGCTCTTCCACGTTTCGTCGTCTTCTTTTCCAGTGTGCGTATTGCTGTGTCTATCAGTTTATCCGCAAGAACGTTTTGAAACACTCGCGACTGGTCGCAATTTGTCGCAACTAATCATTCCGAGCTTACATCCAGATGCTGGGCTAGGTTCTCCCTTTGAGAGTTTCTTCGTGGGGAAAGGAAAAGCGTTTCCTCAGCGGTTGATCGCATTAATTTATAAGACGAGACGACGATCAGAGGACCGATATGCGGGTGCAATGCGCAGGCAATAGAGAGAAACTTTCGTGTTACCAATCTACATTGTGCACATTTAAGACGGCGAGTTCTGTTGCGAGAATGTGATAAATAAATGAAAACGGGAAAAAAACGTGTTGTAGTTCGACAGCCATGCACCTAAGTGTGCGTTTGAAGGATACGAAATGACGAGATCTGCTTGTACAGTGCATTGCACATAGCGGACACAACGAAACAGAAAGCCAAAGACGAACACGAGGAGAAGAAGATCGGGCACGAATTAATGAGCAACTATTAAACGGTGGTTTCCAATACCTCTCGACTGATGATCGGCTGCGCCGACGACGAGATGCAGGGCACATTCGTCACCACGGACGCGATAATACCGCTGGCGTTACTATTGTCCGTTATAATGTTCGTGGTGGCGGACGACATATCGGAGGCTGCGCCGGATGACCAGGTGCTGGGATTCGCTGACGGACCCATCAGTGGCGAGTTGTTACTCGACAGCATGCTATCTGCCGAGCTGGACGCTCTTCTGCGCATGGATTCCTCACTGGACGATTTCAAGAGTTCTTTCTCACGCTCCTCATCTCTAAAAAAGTGATAAACAAGTGAAATGACAATGATCAGAAACTGAGTCAGGATACTAAGAATTTCGAATTTGAGTAATAATCAGCATAAATTGACTTAAACAAGATTTGTCATAAATATTGATATAATTGAAATAGATAGTTATTTAATAAATTTAAATAGGACAACTTAAATAATATGTAATAATATGCTAATTTTAGTGTGCTAATTTTAATGCTGTTTTTGAGCGGCGCGATCGCGTTTCTGTTCAGTTCCCAAAAATGACAGGCTGTGAAATCGGACTGAATGCACGCTCGAATTTTGTCAATGCGTGTCTTTATTCTGTATGGAAGTTGCACTGTAATTTTTGCTATTAGTTTAACAGCTATTAATTTAGCTGTTAAAGTAAATATTTTTATTGAATTAGAGAAGCGCTACTCAAGCGTTGCAGTCTCACTTCTCAAAGAAGTGCGATCGCTTGATCGGAATTTGTCAAAGGCTTGTGGCACTCAAACGTTTAATAATTTAATAATTGGATAATGACTCTAATATATTTCTTAAAGAGTAAAATGTACGATGACAATGTTAAATTTGTATTACGGTCGAAGAATGATAATACTAACTTTATCTTGAGCATAATATATTTGTCAGGAATCAATCCTTCCCTGCCAGCTAGAGCACCTCGCCACCAATCGTTGCTGACTTGCGTATACAGCGTCAGGGTATCGCCTTTCTTGAAGCTTAGCTCTCTTTCAGATCTCGCATTGAAATCAAACTGCGCCGTAGCCTCGAGATTCTCTGATTCTGATGGAAAATAGATAATGATCCTTCGTAGAAACGATCTTTCTCTTATATTCATATGTAATAAAATAGATCTCAAATATTACCATCTTCGGACGGGTAGACCTCCGAGTCCATATCCTCCTGAACTTGCTCCGTCGGTGAATCTCCCACGTCTCTGAATTACGATAAACTACATCAGTATTCGAATAATGTGGAAATCCGTGAAATGCTTGAGAGACATCCGAGATATGATGGAAAAGTTATATTTTTTTATATTGTTCTATTTATGTAATTATTATTGTTACTATTATTATTATTCTATTTGTGCTGTCATTACTGTCGCGAAGTTCTTCACATCTCGAAATATATCATGACGTTGCGATAAACGATACTCTCTACTTACACGTCGTCAGGTTCCCTGCTGATATACTTCTCGTATTGAGTGCCGCCTATGTCCTCTGGAAAGATCTCCTCGCAGAACGTGATAATGTTCTTGATGAGTTCATTCACCTGATTTTGGTACTGAACTTGATCTTTATCCTCGGGAACGGGCACCAAGGTCGGGCCAAAGCAAATAGCCAGGTTGTAAGGATCCATCATGTTCTCATCCGAGAATTCCGAGAGACTATTTAAAACAAAAATTCAAATATCATGTAATGACAAAAATTCATGTATCATATTTATATCTATATATCGCACGTTTACAAGGAAGTTGGACGAATACTCACTGATTTAGAAAAGCGAAGAGATATCGCATAACAATCACGACAGGTCGCGGTAAACTTGCGATCATCTCTTTCATCTTGTTGACGAAGTCTTGCTTCGATTCCAGTTGCGCCAGCTCCATCAAATGTTCGAAATAGATGATGGGGAAGAGTGGCTCGCGCAGCTCTCTCAAGTATAACTTCAATACTCCGGCTACACTGTTGATGTCCGAAGCGTCGGTTACATCCGCTAATGGATCCTCCCCTCGTTCGAACCATTCACGGAAGTTGTTAATCTCCACCTGCGAGCCAGACACGCGGAAGATGCCCTGATGATGCAAGCCATACAAGTTGATCACGCGGATGCAACTTTTCATAATCAACGGTATCTCCTGATTCGTACTCTCCAGGTACTCCTCGAGCGAGCCGCCAAACAGCTTTGGCTGACCGTTCATTTGCAAGCGGCCGATCCGCTTGCGGCGTGCTTGCTTCTGCTTCGTTGCGGAGATCGACGGATTCGGACTCGCATTTGAGCCATCCAGGAGACTCTGCCGAATGTACTCCTGCTTCGCATCTAACCTGGCTATTCTCGACGTGCCGAGAAGATACTCCCTGAATTTCTGCAAGATAAATTCCAATCAATCACAACGTGTTGCAGATTTCCTTTTCTATCGATAACAAAACTGATATTACACGACAAAGAAAATCAATCGTATCGTATTACTACGTCGTCATTTTTTATTATAAAAAGCGACGGAGACTATAGCAAAGCTTTTGGGAAATAAAAGATTTCTAAAAGTTCATAAGCCGGGATTAAAAATAAGATGCTTAGAACGACAATCTGTCCATTATTCGAAGATTTGCATCTGTAGAATAACAAAATAACGAGCTGCTTTAACGTCTGCTTTATATATCGGGTTGCCTTTCTATGGACGTACAAGCTTTGAACAACATCGGATAAACAGCAATTTCTGACAATTGAAAACCCTTTCGTTCCAAGATAAATTATCTCAATTGTTTTTAAATTCTTTCTCTCAAAAACTAATACAATAATCCAGAATAATATTCTACCACATCTCTTTCTCCTTATTGTTACGAAGAGAATAAACCTTTACTTACTATGAGGTAGAATTCTTCAGTCTCCTGTCTGTCGGCTCGTAACTTGATCTGCAGCGTTTCCGGTGGTCTGGACGTAGGCACGGCATTCTCGCCGAAGTATCTCGAGCAATCATAATCCTTAGCGGTCAGCATCTCGAGTAGACTCGCCTCTGCGGTCTCTAAAGTCTTCCACACTTCCTCCGATTCAGTACGTAACGACGTCACTCGCTGCTGTAATTGTTGCAGACGTTGCTCCATCTCCGAGTGCAGCATCTTTTGCAATTCCGGTTCAGGCGTCTACGAATAAGCAGATCCTGAGAATTTTAGTAGCGAACGGCGGCCTCAAAGAGACCGTAAACTACTCGTAGGAACTTGTAACTCTCACGACATTGTAAATCGAAATAACATTTCCAAGCAGATCCTAATTACTTCATTTCTGAGTAGAACTCGACAGATAGAGACAATCGAGCGTTTGACGCACCTCGTCTCCGCGTTGTCCCTGGAACTCGAATTTCTTGGGAATCATGAAGGCCGCGTGATGAGACTCGAGGAATCTCTGCTTATCCGCCCGGGAATCGAGTGCACCGACGCACGCGGCTAATTGTTCGGCACCAGATTGTAGGGAACGCTGCCTACCCTCCTCCGCACTGCAGTGCATCAGTAACGCCCTTGCTATGCAATTGTGGAATCCAAAGTCCATGCACTAGTAAAGACGAATACACCTCATTTCCTGTACGTATCTCGTACGAGAACGAAACAAATAAACGAATAAAGTCGTTGCAACGATCGCCGGGCATTGAACGAAACACTTGAGCTCAACTTCTCGTGATTCCTCATTCAATTACAGCGCTTAAGGCTGTCGCAACGATCGATGTTACGATCATATTCCATCATCCAAATTACTGTTTTCTGTTCATTGAACAACCGAGGAAGCTGGATTCGAGCGATTCACATTTGCAATAAGTCGCAGTTGCAAGCATGACAACGATTACGAAGACCGGAGAAAGCGTGGCCGCGGGGTCAATGGGATGCGCGCGCGTGTGCGTGTGCGTGTGCGTGTGCGGATAGACGACTTACATCGATGAGATCGGACAGGTCGTCGACGAAGTACTTGTGTATCGTCGTGTTCGACGCCTCCAGGCACAGGATGTACTCGTTTCTCGCCTTGAGAGCCTTCAGCTTAGCCTCCTGGTACTTGCTCTTCCTCTGAAAGATAAAGATTCCGAATGAGATGGTTGCTTCAGCCTGCCGATTAATCTCATTAATCCACCACGGCGACCGGCAGGCAGCGTATTAATTGACCCTTGCCGATTCCCCAGACGACGACGAGGAGTTCCGCCTCCGCGCCGGGCTGCCTACCCTCCCCTCCTCTCGCTTTGTCTCCCCCGGGACCGTCTGCGCGCTATCGTATTAGAGCAATTGAGAAACTACGCCGTATGGCTCGCATGGCTCGCTTCTTCAACGGCGATCCCGGACTCCAGACTACGTTCCCTCCCCCCTCCCCCCTCCCCCCACTCTCTCTCTCTCGAAACTGTTTTCAAGCTATCAACATGGAAGTAAGATCGTAACAACGATGGAAGTAAGATCAGAGATCATTCGTGAAAAAGCCTTTCCGACGCCGGATTTCATAATCGAAGGAGTCCTCTTTCGAAGTTGACGCGGCGAACAACGTCACGGAAGAGTGCGACAAGGACGGCGGCGATGATTCGGCTGCACATGTGTCAATATTTTTCTCTTTCTTTCTCTCTGGTCTTTTCCCGAGCAGCTTAGCTCTTACAATCCTCTCTCACATCTCTCTCTCTCGATGTCCCTCTCGCTTCCAGGCAGTTTCAACCATCTGTCTTATCGCGCTTATAGCCGCGCTGCTGGCCGAGGGGGAGCGCTATTTATTTTTCCATCGAGTTGCATGTGCCCGACAAAAAAGTCCGCCAGCAGGTCGGACCCTAAAAATTCTCAGTCCGCGACTGCGACTCGGGTAAGAGATGAGGGAGGGAAAAAAGAAAAGAAAGAACCTGAACGGAGAGATACGCGTCGCACGGATTTCATTTCACTAGCGTCACTCCCAATTCGCTCCGCAGAGTGGATAATATCCCGATGCAAGCTGCGGGAAACATTCCGAATCCCCGGGGACTCCCTAGCTATGAAAGAGCGAGGCGTATGCCTTTACGCCAGAAGGCGGAGGCATTTCTCGTGGAACGCATGGAAATATGGGACAGCGGCGAGCGCGTCGATAGCTCAGCTCGCATTTCCGGATATATCCTCAGTGATAAATACAAAAGCGAATGTATTCGCGGGAGACAGGAATACGGTCGCGCGGTGATGAGAACGTGGATCCCGAGAGACGGTTCTCGAGAGCCTCGAGAAGATCAAGGAAAAGAGTCTGCACCGAAGGATCAAGCTGGGAAGTCGAAGCTGGTCTCTCGCAGCAGGATGGAAAAACGGATCCTGCATTGCGCGAGAAACGCTCGGAAAGCTCCTCATCGCGCTGCCTTAATTCCACGGTCGTTCTATGTCATTTAGGTCGCGCTTAGGTCGTCGCCTAGATTCCGCAATCGCGAACGAGTTCTCGAATGACCGGCGTGGCGGGATTCGAGTTCTCCACAGCTCGATTCCGCGAACGGTCGGTGAGATCGAGTCGAGATAGGAGGACAGCGAGACGAAAAAGCGGAACAATTGGACCAGACCGATAACGCGCTTTCCTAATTCGGGCATCCTGTGACTGGCCTGGATAGAATCTAGTCGATGCTCCGCTTCTCACCCGCAACTGGACGTCGTCTCGTCGTATTTCATCGTTGATATCTCGCACGAACGTCATTTCCGCCCGACAATCTGTGCCCGACGTGCCGCGGAGAATGTAAAATCGATCTTGCCAGGGTAGAAGGTGCAAAGAAACGCGTAATAATTCCCGCGCGACCATTCTCGATCATAAATCGCTCGCGTTCGCGATAACGAAAGTGCTAAAAAGAAACATGCCTAAAAGAGAAAAGTCATTCCGAAGTAACGTTTCGAAGTTGCCCTGAAAAACGTGCAAACGGAATATCGTCCAGCGCTGAGAAGAAACACCGAACGACCCAGCATCTTTGTTTTTTATATCTTCAGTCATATTTACCAATTTATTATTGGTTATTTAATTTATTTATTTATACAGGTATTTATTTATACTTGCGAACTTGTACATACATGCTTTGCAAGTGTGCTCGGAAATTTCGCAGAGATCCAATGATCTCTCTCGCGAGGAGTCCATTAATTTTCGTCGTAAGAAGAAAGGCCTCACAGAATCACTCGATCGCTTTAATCTCGTCACGTAACCGGCAGCACGTTGTCTGCGCTCCGTAAACGCGCCAAGACAAATGTGACGGCTGATTTTATAATGATGTCGTCCTCATTGTCGAATTGCGACAGGGGAAATTAGCTGCACGATCGTCCAGCGGTAATGAACGCGTTTCCGTTGTGCGCGCTCGCGAAACCAAGTTATTAAGACGCAGCAAACGTGGCACTCCACTCCAGCTGTCCACTTTCAATTTCCTTTCAATCGCATCGACGAAGGCCAGACACGCGAACTTGCAGAGCCGCAGGTCAGGCGAAATGCCTCGCTTTAAAGCCAGAAACAAGGAACGTCCAAAGAACAAGATAACTCGATTGTTAATTTGATCATCGCCCGGCAATTATCTTTATTATTAATTTATAATTATCTTCCAGCAAATCCGCAACGTTAAAGATACGCTCTCGTATGCAATTATTGTCGGTGATGAAAGCTGAGGTGAATTTTTCCTGGAACTTTCGTCCAATTCTTTAGATTCTTGCAGCGTTTCTAAAATATTTCTTCCCCAAAACACGTCGAACAACGATCGTCGAAATTAAGTCGACATTAATTTAATATCAATCGATCCGGAAGAAATATCTTGCTCGTGACATCGTGACATCGTGACATGCTTCAGTTCTGAAGCTTTTCGGGAGATCGCTCGAACGATTTCTCAATCTGTTTACAAACGATCGCGCGATTGAATGGAAACATATTAAAGCACTTTCTAGCCGATGCTGCCGCTTTGACTCTGCCAACAGTTGACGGATGCATACGGGCGAAAAGGAATCTCGATGAATCTACGTCGATACATTTATCTTCATGAAGGAGAAAAAAAGCAAAGCAAAAAGAGAAAGAGAGTCAATCATTCGCGGTGAAGGCGCGCAGTGTAGCGCAAATCATCGGCAATCTCTCGCCAGGAGCGACGACCGTGCTTTTGCCGCGCCAGGTGCCAGCGTTTGTCAAAGGAGAAGCTGAAGAGAGCAAGAGGGAAAGTCGCGGACGACAGTGCGACGAATAATTCCTCGGCCGAGTGCGTCTCGTAACACGTCGTCATCGTCATACCGGTGCCAAAACGCGAAGGACGCGTGCGCGCGCGCGTTGTCGCAATACGCCGCATTTATCCACGGCCAGGGTCGGCTCGAGCGAGGTCGAGCAGCTTGCAGGCGAGGGCCGAGCGCGATCGAAGGAGCTGGTTATCGCGTACGATAAAGCGAAAATACCGCGCCAACGATCAGCCAGCTAGCGATTAGCAGCTAATTGGGCAGCGAATTAGAAGAGGCGGAGAAGCTTAGACACGACGCAAGCTACCCCCGCGAAGGTCACGCGTTGTCGAGCTACTTTGGAGCTAAGCTAACGGAGTTAGCTCACTTCATGCGGAAACACTCGAGATCGATCGTGTTCCACCTTGAATAACTGACCTTGTTCACTTCCTTCTCAATGAGCTTGTACTTCTTGCTGCGTGAGAGCTTCTCGCGGCTGTCCGCATTCGCTACCTCGAGCTTGTTGCGCTGCTGCTCGGCGACGCGGAGTTTCGTTTCCGCTTGTCTGGACTCGGCCTGATAAGCCTGATAGGTCTTCATCGTCGTGTGGAGCTCATGCAGCACGCGGAGTATCTCCTCGTGGGTCTCGTAGCCGATCTCGCGACACTGAAGCACAGAATATCGAAGTACTGATATTGTACACACTCGTGTGAGTTCTCAGGTCATGCCTGCCCTCGAAGAAGAATTTCTCTCGGAAGAATTACAAAGGAACGTACGCTCCTTCCAGCCTCACCTTGCTGTTCCTCCGCGATGAAACTAAATTAAGCTAAAACGCGGAATAGCGCGTAGGCAGATCGCGATGGTTCAAAACTGAAGAGGTCATAAGAGGTCAGAGAAGAGGAATAAGAGGCACGCGACAGGAGATAGTAGACGAAGCATCTACGACAATATGATGGAAACTTGGCGGAGGGGGGAGGGGGAGGGGGAGGGGGAAGGGGGGAGCGAGCGTACCGCGCGAGGCGACAGCGAGATCTGCCACGAGTTCCCGGCGTCACCGACATGTGCGTCCCGGGAACGAAGGAGACATTCGACGATTTCGAGGCAATCAATTCGACGAGACAATTGGGAAGCAGACTCGTCGAATGCAAGCGGCCAGGTCGAAACCATCGCGTTCCATCGGCGCATCGCCATTAGCTGAGATAACGCACGCGGGACACTCACACGCTTGTAAATTCGCTGCACGTCCTCCATCACCTGATTGAGTCGGCCCACGAGATGGGTGCTGTAGACTTCGGACAGGGCGGCGTGGTCCCTGCTGAGGGACTTGGTCTCGTTGACGAGCTGCTGCCAGCAGGTGTAGCTGGAGAAGAGGGGCCATTGTTCCCGTCTGTGGAAAGGATCGATAAAGATGACGAGATACCGGTGAGAATGTGTGTCTCGACGCGATTTACACGGCAATTAAATCGGTCGCCCGAGCGGCTTGATGGAGCGCGATCCCGTTGATGATCACCTTCTTGCGCACAATAGCGATCGCGTTCCACTTGCACGTTCGAGCATCCCGAGCAGGATGCGCAGCGTCGTGTAATCGGTAACGTAACGCGTTACGGAGACGCGTTACGTCACGCTTGCGAGATCTCTTCTTTACTACCGGCTAGTAGATCATCGCGGCATTGTATCGAACGGGCAGACCGCGAGGCTCGATTTGCTGTGCATGTGTACGTGTCTGTCCGTTTCAAGAATCCAAGCACGTGACTCCGGCATTACGGATCGAATGTGTGAAATCATTGTTGCGTTACAAAGGGGCCGTTCAAGGGTTAACTTCCGCGTTAACGCAGCCAAACTGGGCTGTCGTCGGGATGTCTGTCGGGGACGAAACCTGCTCGTGAAATAATCGCGGCCATCAACGGAGATCGCGGGGGGGGAGGGGGCAGGGCAGGGCAGGCCAGGCGGATCTAAAACCGCCCCCGGTTGTCGACCGTAAAACCCAGTTTATGCTGATTATTTTTCGCACGGCAGAAGAGTGAACGAATGTGCGCGACGACGCGAGTCCCCCGGCGATGCGCCCTCGCAAAGAAACAACTATCGATCCGCGATATCTCCCGAAGCGAAATGAGGGAAATGAACGAGAGGGAGAGAGAAGAGACGCGGACATGCGGAGCGCGCGCGCTCACGTACGTGCAGCGGCGTACTCGTGTGCTGGATTACGTTTACACACACACTCTCTCTCTCTTTCTCTGTGTGTGTGTGTGTATCCCCCATACATGTAAGAGAAACATCCCTTTTGCGGGCACTGAATGCCGCGCACAAAAGGGACAGCGCGCGTTCAGGGTTGAATGATGACGAGGAGGAATTGGAGCGAGCGAAAGAATGCAGCGAGCAGCAGCTTCTGCGTTCATCAGCTTGCCGACTCGCTTGATCCCTTCGCCCGCTGGTCCATCGGTCCAAAGCGGAGCGCGGAGGATCACGCGGAGGAGACGCGAGAGCGAACGCGTCTCGAGAATCCGCTTGCCGTACTTTTGCTTCTGCTCCTTGTGCCTCAGCTGTATGCTCCTGGCCATCTTGTCGAGGGACTTGCTGTAGTCCAGCTCCAATTCCGCCCGCCTGCGGAAGAAGTCCTGCAGCTCCGCGACGAGCGCGACCTGCGCCTCCATCCTTACGTCGAGGCATCTCAGCTGCTCGTTCAGCTGCAGCCGTATATCTGCAAGAACAATAGTCTCCCGTTAGAGTTTGCCGAAGCTTCCCAGGAGATGAATCCCGGCGAGAGCGGCAGAGGATCACGATCATCGATCATGAGGAGCCAAGGAACGATACTCGAATCGTGAAACGTCACGCGCGGGAATCCTTGGCGGATCTCGTCAGTCGTCGAGTGATCGTCCGTCGTCATGGCGATCTTCAAGCCACTTCTTGGTCGTCGCATCGGCGACAATGGGCGAAGAGGCGGATGCTGCGCGGAATAACAATGTGCCGGGGATCACGGGAGAGCGTCGCAGGGAGAAAGGAACTTTGACACGATCGTGTCGGACTTCCGACTCGCTCTCCGTCTCTTTCTCCCCCGCCCGTCCGTAATCCGTATTCCATTAATGTTACGGGCGAGACAATGACGACGGCGAGGAGAAGGAGACACGAGGTCTCGGCTTCGCGACACGGCCAGGCTAAAAATAAGCGTCTCGTACGCGACGATCTATCGCTCGCGCGTTTACGCGCCGCGTGATTTATTACGCGGCCGTATCTCGTTTCCGTTCGGAAAATTTCCTTCTGATAATAAACACAGCAGCGGCGGCGCCGGTGCGAACTTTTTATTCCTCGGCCGCCGCGCCGTGACCTCGCGCGATTAATTAACGGACCTCTTCGATCTGGTCCTTCCGAAGAGACGTCTCGATTGTCGCAGCGATTCGTTCGAGCTGATCCGCGATATCGCTCCGGAGAGCGGAAACCGCCGTTTCCTCGCGTACGGACATCGATCGATCGATCGACGATAATTGAACCCTCCAGGAAGAGGGGAAGAAGCCAGAATGCCGCTTAAGGCGCTCTTTCTTTCATCGAAGCAGCAATTCCAACCAAGCCAAGCGTCGAAAGGGGAAAGGAGGAAGAGAAGCGAGAAAAAAGCAGCTCGCGCGATAAACGGGGGACGAGCGACGCGCTTCGAATCCGAATGGGCGTTCTGCTCATGACAGATCGAGGACGCACATCGGACTCCAACGGCGACGTCGCATCGGGTTTTCGGGAATATCGTCAGTCATCATCTCGAGAGAAAAAGAAGAGAGAGAAAAAATGAAAGAAACGGAGATCCCTGGGACGAAGACGCGGCCACATGTCAGCTTCGTTCACATGTTACCAATTATCGGCGGGGCTCTAAACGAATCGGTTCATCGGCGGCCTCGGCTCGAATCTCACGAATGAACCTTTCATGAGCGACGCCCACGATTAATGTCAATTCTGGGAAACACCGAGAAGCGCGAGGATAAAAAAAGGGCATGCCGCTGCTTTTTGCTGTCACGCTACTCCTCATCAAGCGCGGCTCAAGTCTTAATCCGGCCACGTGGCCGAATGAAAGAGGGGACGGCCTTTATTAAGGCGAGAACGCGTAGAAAGCCGGATTTAATTCCAAATTTCGTCGAATACTTTTCTTCCCTTTCCCCGGGCATTATTCCCGATTCGGAAAATCGACTTGTTCAATGACATTGCCGATGACATTCGAAAATGGCATCGTAGTCTGAGAGCCCTCCGCGGTTCTTCCTTTGTTCTTGCTGCATTATCAACTTTCATCGCTGCAGTCTCCAGCGAGACCTCGTACGGATTTATTTAATTAATAAAGGATTCCTTTTAATGGAATCCCGTGAACTGAACATCTGAGAAGCGAAGGAAGTTATGTAGAGATGCGATTTGAACGATCTGCTTGGTTTGAACAATCTCGAACGAGGGCTCGATAGCGAAGAAAAATCGAAGGAGACCCTCTAACGATCTCTCGTTACGTTAAATTTGAATTTCGACATTTCGTTATTATACGAAGCCATCCACGACGAGCATGTCAACTAATTGCACACAAGTAACTTTATTATTACACATTTCATTTCAACGATGATAAGTACCGATGCATATTAATATCATCATTTGCCTCTTAATAAATTTCATCGTTAAATCATTCTCCGAATAATGTCGATAATAATAATGAAGTTTCGTTCCTGATATTCCGCGAGACGTAACATTCTGAGACAAAGCCGGCTCGAGCAAGGCTTCCCTGCCAAGGGCGAGCCTCGGTGCACCACTGGACGAAGGTCCTATTGATTTCCTTACTTCCGCGCGCGTGATTCATCCCTCGAAAGGACGCGGAGCGATCTTTGACCCCGAAACGCGGACGAGACGCAGACACGCAACCGAGGTACGAGGTAAATAAACGCACTCTCCACTGCATGCAGCCGCGCTCGCTATACACGGGGTGTCCCGAAAATCACAGAGCGCCCTTTTCCACTAAAGCTTCCGTTCCGAGCACGAGCAAGGGAGAACCCTTGGCATCGGGCAGTCTCGTTGCTCTCTCGAACGGGCAAGAGAAAGATGAATCATCAGGCAGGATGATATCCTTGCAAATAATTTCGGATAAAGATGTGCAGGGACACGCGATATCGCCAACTGATGAGACGCGCTGAGATGAAGGGTCGGCCCAAGCATCGGTCAAACAGATCACGAAAAGGGCGTTCCGGGACACCCTGTATACAGCACCCCCGCCGGGTTAGTCACCCAACGAGCGGCAGACCGTGTATGCATCGTCGTGGTCGGATGATGTACTAACGACGAGAAGGGAAACAACGGATCGACCGAATGATGACGACGACAACGACGACGAGGTAGCACGCTCTCGTCGAGCACTTTGAAGACGGAGAATTGCGATCTGCTACCATTAAATAGACCGTGATAGCGCTATTAGCGAAATAGACTGTATCGAAATGGACAATACCCTCCGATACCGATCCCGTCTCTTCGATCAATCGATCATGATCGTCAATCGTCATCGCTTATAAGCTGCGCGTGGGAGCGCGACTTTGAAACGAGTGTTCCTACATTGAACTCTACATCGTTAAATTAACGTAACCTCCGTGTAAATTATATATGCAAATTCTGATATGCGAATATCAACATCGATGTCAATAATCAATCATGAATATTGCGAACGCTGATATTAATCGATCCCAAGATCCACGCGTGACCGCTGCGATATTTACCGTAAATAAAATAATTCACCGACTTGAACACAAATTTGCCGGGTAAATGTTTGCAGGTAAATTTACGGAGAGCAATCATTCACGGGGATATTCAAATTTATAAATGAAACACACGAATGAAAGAGAGAGAGAGAGAGAGAGAGTCGTTACTCGTTAGCCATCGCAGATTTCCAAGTCGAAACGTGCGCGATATGCTTTCCATCGCGCTTGAGAGACTTTGCGACGAAGTCGGCGATGTAGGGCGAAAACTTCGGGAACGCAGTCGACGACGAGAGTAGAGTCGTGCACAAAAAAGCGTCTATGCTCGGCGAGAGAGGAGAAGAGAGACAGTCGGGAGAGCAGCTGCGCCTAAAAACCACCCACGACAAAGCGCGAACCGGTTGCGGCACGGAGTATCGCACCCCCGCCGTGACCAGAAATACACGTATGTATATGTGTATACAACGATTAAAGAGAAAGAAAGAAAGGAGGGAAGGGAGAAAGAGAGGCCGAAAGCGAGGTCGAGTCTTTGGGACGATCCCAAAATACGCCCAACCACTATTTTATTCTCGAAGACGCCGCCGAAGGAACGAGTTTCCTCGCCCTGCGAGACGATTCCCGAAAGCGAAACGAATGATTCGGGATATGAA